>JAUMJJ010000779.1:0-17962 GCA_033556795.1 Tapera naevia | reverse complement strand
GGGTATAGGGGTGGCACGGAGCGGGTGACGGGGCAGGAGAGGGGACAGGGAGGGGGCATGGGGGGAGCAGGGGGGCGGGGGGGGGCACGGAGGGAGCAGGGATGGGCATGGGGGGCATGAAGGGACACAGAGAGGGCATGGGGGGCATGGGGGGACACGGAGGGGGCAATGTTGGGGTATGGGGGGGACATGGGGGTGGCACGGAGGGGGCGGGGTGCACGTAGGGGGCAGGGTTGGGTGTGGGGGACATGAGGGGACACAGAGAGGGGCATGGGGGGGCATGGGGGGGCACGGATGGGGCAATGTTGGGGCATGGAGGGGCATGAGTGGGACACAGAGGGGGTATAGGGGTGGCATGGGGGGGCACGAAAGGGGCAATGTTAGGGTATGGAGGGGGCATGGGGGGGACATGGGGTGGCACGGGGGTGGGGGTAGGAGAGGGGACACGGAGGGGGCATGGGGGGATATGGGGGGGGACACGGAGGGGATATAGGGGTGGCATGGGGGGGCACGGAGGGGGCGGGGGGGGGCATGGGGGGGTGGGGGGCATATGGGGAGATGGGGGGGGGACATGGAGGGGGTATAGGGGTGGCACGGAGCGGGTGGGGGGGCAGGAGAGGGGACAGGGAGGGAGCGGGGGGGGGGGGGGAGCCGGGGGGGGGGCGGGGGCGGCACGGAGGGGGCGGGGTTGGGCGGAGGGGGGCATGAGGGCACACAGAGAGGGCATGGGGGGTCATGGGGGGACACGGAGGGGGGCAATGTTGGGGCACGGAGGGGGCATGAGGGGGCATGGCGGTACACTGAGGGGGTTTGGGGGGGCTGGGGGGGCATGAGGAGGCACAGAGGGGGCACGGGGGGGGGGGACACACACGGAGGGGGCACGGGGGCATGGGGGGGCATGGGGAGATGGGGAGACACGGAGGGGGCAGTGAGACCAAGGGGATCCTGGGGACCCAGAGGGGACACATGATGATGGGGATGGATGGGGGGACATGGGTGACACTGGGTGGGGGGGGTAACATGGAAGGCTGGCACTGGGGGGGGGGGCAGGGGGGGCACTGGGTGGGGCCCAGGGGTGGCACTGAGGCGGGGAAAGGGGGGACACAGTGGCAAAGCGGGGCTGACACGGAGGGGGTCACTGAGGGGCACAGGGATGGCACTGGGGGGTGGCACTGGGTGGGGGGGGGGGTGGTGTCACCCCGACATCCCCGTGTCCTCTGTCCCCAGGTGTCCTGTTTCCGGGAGGAAAGGGAGGTGCTGGCACGGGGCAACCGGCACTGGATCACCCGCCTGCACTTCGCCTTCCAGGACACCCAGTGCCTGGTGAGGGGACACGCTGGGACCCCCCCACCCCTGGGGACGCTCCCCCTCCCTCACGGGCCCCCCCTCAGCTCAGAGCCCCAATCCTGACCCTAACGGCAACCCCAGGCCTAAATCCCAATCCTAATCCCAATCCCAATCCCAGTCCCAATCCTAATCCCAATCCCAATTCTTATCCCAATTATTATCCTAATCCCAATCCCAGTCCCAATCCTAATCCAAATCCCAATTCTTATCCCAATCCCAATTCTTATCCCAATCCATCCAATCCCTAATCCCAATCCCAATCCTCAATTCTTATCCCAATCCCAATCCTAATCCCAATCCAATTATTATCCTAATCCAAATCCCAGTCCCAATCCTAATCCCAATCCCAATTCTTATCCCAATCCCAGTCCCAATTCTTATCCCAATTCTTATCCCAATCCTAATCCCAATCCCAGTCCCAATCCCAATCCCAATCCCAATCCAATCTCCAATCCCAATCCCAATCCCAGTCCCAATTCTTATCCGAATCCTAATCCCAATCCCAATTCTTATCCCAATCCCAATCCAATTCTTATCCCAATCCCAATCCCAATCCTAATCCCAATCCCAATCCCAATCCCAATCCCAGTCCCAATTCTTATCCTAATCCCAATCCTAATCCCAATCCCAGTCCCAATCCCAATCCCAATCCAGTCCCAGTCCCAATTCTTATCCCAATCCTAATCCCAGTCCCAATTCTTATCCCAATCCCAATTCTTATCCCAATCCCAATCCCAGTCCCAATTCTTATCCTAATCCCAATCCTAATCCCGATCCCAATCCCAGTCCCAATCCCAATCCCAATCCCAATTCTTATCCCAATCCTTATCCCAATCCCAGTCCCAATTCTTATCCCAATTCTTATCCCAATCCCAATCCATCCCAATCCCAATCCCAATCCCATCCCAATCCAAATCCCAATCCCAATCCCAATCCCAATCCCAGTCCCAGTCCCATCAGTCCAATCCCAGTCCCAATTCTTATCCCAATCCCAATCCCAATCCCAATCCCAATCCCAGCCATAAACCCCGTCCCTAACCTTAAACCCCACCGGGGTCTCTTCCCTCCTCGGGGACTCCTCCACCTCACCCAGGGGCTCCCCTCTTGGGGACACCCCCTCACTGCCCCCCTTTGGGGACAGCCCAGAGAGCAGCTCATGTCCCCCTGTCCCCCCTGCCACCTCCCTGTCCCCATGGTGGTGTCCCCATCCCCATGTCCCCCTGCCACCCCGTGTCCCCATGGCGGTGTCCCCATCCCCATGTCCCATCCATCCACATCCCCTGTCCCCATGGCGGTGTCCCTGTGTCCCCATCCTCGTGTCCCCACGCCGTGCCCGTACCCCAATCCCATGTCCCCATGGCGGTGTCCCCATGTCCCTATGTTGGTGTCCCAATGTCCCCATGTCCCCATGTCACTCAGTCCCCATGGCAATGTCTCCAACCCAATGTCCCTATGGTGGTGTCCCCATGTCCCCGTGTCCCTCCGTGCCATGTCCATGCCCCCATCCCTGTATCCCCATGGTGGTGTCCCCATGGTGGTGTCCCCATGGCAGTGTCCCCATCCCATCCCATCCCCATGTCCCCATGGCGGTGTCCCCATGCCCCCATGTCCCCATGGTGGTGTCCCCATGCCCCCATGTCCCCCTGTCCCCATGGTGGTGTCCCCATCCCCATGTCCCCATCCCATCCCCCTGTCCTCATGGTGGTGTCCACATGTCCCCATCCCCATGTCCCCACGCCATGCCCGTGTCCCAATCCCATGTCTCCATGATGGTGTCCCCATGTCCCCATGTCACTCAGTCCCCATGGCGATGTCTCCAACCCGATGTCCCTATGGTGGTGTCCCCATGTCCCTGTGTCCCTCCATGCCGTGCCCATGCCCCCATCCCTGTGTCCCCATGGTGCTGTCCCCATGTCCCCATGGCGGTGTCCCCATCCCATCCCCGTGTCCCCATGGCGGTGTCCCCATGCCCCCATGTCCCCCTGTCCCCATGGTGGTGTCTCCATCCCTATGTCCCCATGGTGGTGTCCCCCTGTCCCCGTGGTGGTGTCCCCATGTCCCCCTGTCCCCATGGCGGTGTCCCCATCCCCATGTCCCCATCCCATCCCCCTGTCCTCATGGTGGTGTCCCCATGGCGGTGTCCCCATCCCATCCCATCCCCATGTCCCCATGCCCCCATGTCCCCCTGTCCCCATGGTGGTGTCTCCAATGCCATGTCCCCATGGCAGTGTCCCCATCCCCGTGTCCCCATCCCCATTTACCCATCCCATCCCCCTATCCCCGTGGCGGTGTCCCCATGTCCCTCTGTCCCCATGGTGGTGTCTCCAACCCCATGTCCCCATGGCAGTGTCTCCATGTCCCCATCCCCTCATCCCCATGGTGGTGTCCCCATCCCCTTGTCCCCATGGCAGTGTCCCCATGTCCCCATGTCCCTCTGTCCCCATGGCAATGTCTCCAACCCCATGTCCCCATGTCTGTGTCCCCATCCTCATGTCCCCATGTCCCCTGTCCCCATGGTGGTGTCTCCATCCCTATGACCCCATGGTGGTGTCCCCATGTCCCCCTGTCCCCATGGTGGTGTCTCCATGTCTTCATGTCCCTCTGTCTCCACGGTGATGTCTTCAGCCCCCATGTCCCCATGGTGATGTCTCCAAACCCCTGTCCCTCTGTCCCCATGGCAGTGTCCCCATGTCCCCATCCCCTCATCCCAATGGTGGTGTCCCCATGTCCCCTGTCCCCATGGTGGTGTCCCCATGTCCCCATGTCCCTCTGTCCCCATGACAATGTCTCCAACCCCGTGTCCCCATGGCAGTGTCCCCCATCCCCATGTCCCCATCCCATGTCCCCTGTCCCCATGGTGGTGTCCCCATGTCCCTTTGTCCCCATGGCAATGTCTCCAACCCCATGTCCCCATGTCTGTGTCCCCATCCTCATGTCCCCATGTCCCCTGTCCCCATGGTGGTGTCCCCATGTCCCCCTGTCCCCATGGTGGTGTCTCCATGTCTTCATGTCCCTCTGTCCCCACGGTGATGTCTTCAGCCTCATGTCCCCATGGTGATGTCTCCAAACCCCTGTCCCTCTGTCCCCATGGCAGTGTCCCCATGTCCCCATCCCCTCATCCCAATGGTGGTGTCCCCATGTCCCCTGTCCCCATGGTGGTGTCCCCATGTCCCTCTGTCCCCATGACAATGTCTCCAACCCCATGTCCCCATGGCAGTGTCCCCATGTCCCCATCCCATCCCATCTGCCTGTCCCTGTGGTGGTGTCCCCATGGTGGTGTCCCCGTGTCCCTCTGTCCCCATGGCAATGTCTCCAACCCCATGTCCCCATGTCTGTGTCCCCATCCTCATGTCCCCATGTCCCCTGTCCCCATGGTGGTGTCTCCATCCCTATGACCCCATGGTGGTGTCCCCATGTCCCCCTGTCCCCATGGTGGTGTCTCCATGTCTTCATGTCCCTCTGTCCCCACGGTGATGTCTTCAGCCCCCATGTCCCCATGGTGATGTCTCCAAACCCCTGTCCCTCTGTCCCCATGGCAGTGTCCCCATGTCCCTCTGTCCCCATGACAATGTCTCCATCCCCATGTCCCCATCCCATCCCATCCACCTGTCCCTGTGGTGGTGTCCCCATCCCCCTGTCCCCATGGCGGTGTCCCCATGTCCCCCTGTCCCCATGGTGGTGTCCCCGTGTCCCTCTGTCCCCATGGCAGTGTCCCCATGTCCCCATCCCCTCATCCCAATGGTGGTGTCCCCATGTCCCCTGTCCCCATGGTGGTGTCCCCATGTCCCTCTGTCCCCATGGCAATGTCTCCAACCCCATGTCCCCATCCCATCCCCCTGTCCCCATGGCGGTGTCCCCATGTCCCCCTGTCCCCATGGTGGTGTCTCCATGTCTTCATGTCCCTCTGTCCCCACGGTGATGTCTTCAGCCCCATGTCCCCATGGCGGTGTCTCCAAGCCCGTGTCTCCAAACCCCTGTCCCTCTGTCCCCATGGCAGTGTCCCCATGTCCCCATCCCCTCATCCCAATGGTGGTGTCCCCATGTCCCCTGTCCCCATGGTGGTGTCTCCGTGTCCCTCTGTCCCCATGGCGGTGTCCCCATCCCCATGTCTCCATCCCATCCCATCCCATCCCCTCATCCCAGTGGTGGTGTCCCCGTGTCCCCCTGTCCCCATGGTGCTGTCCCCGTGTCCCCGCAGTACCTGGTCATGGAGTACTACGTCGGGGGGGACCTTCTGACGCTGCTCAGCAAGTTTGGGGACCGGCTGCCGCTGGCCCTGGCGCGCTTCTACCTGGCCGAGCTGGTGCTCGCCATCGACGCCGTGCACCGCCTGGGCTACGTGCACAGGTGCAGGGGACACGGGGACACGGGGACACGGGGACACGGGGACATGGGGACACGCGGCGTGGGGTGGGGACACGGGGACACGGGGACATGGGGACATGGGGACACGCGGCGTGGGGTGGGGACACGGGGACACGCGGCGTGGGGTGGGGACACGGGGACACGGGGACACGGGGACACGCGGCGTGGGGTGGGGACACGGGGACACGCGGCGTGGGGTGGGGACACGGGGACACGGGGACACGGGGACACGCGGCGTGGGGTGGGGACACGGGGACACGGGGACACACAGGATAGAGGGAGACAGGGATAGAGGGTGACAGGGACAGAGGGTGACAGGGCACAGGGGGTGACAGGGACAGAGGGTGACAGGGACAGAGGGTGACGGGGTGACAGGGGACAGAGGGTGACAGGGACAGAGGGTGACGGGGCACAGGGGGTGACAGGGACAGAGGGTGACAAGGACAGAGGGTGATGGGGCACAGGGGTTGACAGGGACAGAGGGTGACAAGGACAGAGGGAGACAGTGACAGAGGGTGATGGGGGTGACAGGGGACAGAGGGTGACAGGGACAGAGGGTGATGGGGACAGAGGGTGACAGGGACAGAGGGTGACGGGGTGACAGGGGACAGAGGGTGACAGGGACAGAGGGTGACGGGGCACAGGGGGTGACAGGGACAGAGGGTGACAAGGACAGAGGGAAACAGTGACAGAGGGTGACAGGGGGTGACAGGGGAGAGAGAGGGTGACAGGGACAGAGGGTGACAGGGACAGAGGGTGACGGGGCACAGGGGTTGACAGGGACAGAGGGTGACAAGGACAGAGGGAGACAGTGACAGAGGGTGACAGGGACAGAGGGTGACAGTGACAGAGGGTGACAGGGACAGAGGGTGATGGGGACAGAGGGGGACAGGGGACAGGGGTTGACAGGGGACAGAGGGTGACAGATGCCACCCCCGCAGGGACATCAAACCTGACAACATCCTGCTGGACCGCGAGGGCCACATCCGGCTCGGGGACTTCGGCTCCTGCGTCAAACTGGGACCTGATGGCACCGTGAGTGGGGACAGGGGACAGGGGACAGGGGACAGGGGACAGGGGACAGGGGACAGGGACTGGGGGGGCTGGAGCTGGGCCTGGCCACGAGTGCCCAGAGCACCCACACACCCGTCCCTGCCCCCCATGTCCCCGTGTCCCTGTCCCCAGGTGCGCTCAGCAGTGGTGGGTGGGCCCCCCCTCACCTGTCCCCGTGTCCCTGTCCCCGTGTCCCCATGTCCAGTGTCCCATCAGCCACCTTCTCCATCTCCATGTCCCCATGTCCCTCCATCCACGGTCCCCGTGCCCCCAGGTGTGATCAGCAGGGGGGGGGGGACACCCCCAGTTACCTGTCTCCATGTCCCCACGTCCCCACGTCCAGTGTCCCCATGTCCCTTGTCCCCATCTCCATTTCCCCATGTCCAGTGTCCCCACATTCCCACCTCCCCATCTCCATGTCCCCATGTCCTTATGTCCCCAAATCCATTTTCCCATGTCCAGTGTCCCCATATTCTCACGTCCATGTCCCCATGTCCCCGTGTCCCCATGTCCCCATGTCCCCATGTCCCCATCTCCATGTCCCCACGTCCCCAAATTCCCCTGTCCCCATGTCCCCATCTCCATATTCCCAAGTCCCCACGTCCCCATGTCCCCACATTCCCCCGCCCCCCCCGCTCCCCCCAGTGCCCAGTTTCCCCCCTCCTCCCCCAGTGCCCAGATCCCCCCCTCTCCCCCAGTGCCCAGGTCCCCCCTCCTCCCCCCAGTGCCCAGATCCCCCCCTCTCCCCCAGTGCCCAGATCCCCCCCTCTCCCCCAGTGCCCAGATCCCCCCCTCCTCCCCCAGTGCCCAGCTTCCCCCGCTCCCCCAGTGCCCAGGTTCCCCCCTCCTCCCCCAGTGCCCAGGTTCCCCCCTCCTCCCCCAGTGCCCAGGTTCCCCCCTCCTCCCCCAGTGCCCAGGTCCCCCCCCTCCTCCCCCAGTGCCCAGGTCCCCCCCTCTCCCCCAGTGCCCAGGTTCACCCCTCTCCCCCAGTGCCCAGGTTCCCCCCCTCTCCCCCAGTGCCCAGGTCCCCCCCCTCCTCCCCCAGTGCCCAGGTTCCCCCCTCTCCCCCAGTGCCCAGGTCCCCCCCCTCCTCCCCCAGTGCCCAGGTCCCCCCCTCTCCCCCAGTGCCCAGGTTCCCCCCTCCTCCCCCAGTGCCCAGGTCCCCCCCTCTCCCCCAGTGCCCAGGTCCCCCCCCTGCTCCCCCAGTGCCCAGGTCCCCCCCCTGCTCCCCCAGTGCCCAGGTTCCCCCCTCTCCCCCAGTGCCCAGATCCCCCCCTCCTCCCCCAGTGCCCAGGTCCCCCCCCTGCTCCCCCAGTGCCCAGGTTCCTCCCTCTCCCCCAGTGCCCCAAGTTCCCCCCACTCCCCCAGTGCCCAGGTCCCCCCCTTCCTCCCCTGGTGCCCCAGGTCCCCCCCTCCTCCCCCAGTGCCCAGGTCCCCCCCCTCCTCCCCCAGTGCCCAGGTTCCCCCCTCTCCCCCAGTTCCCAGGTCCCCCCCCTCCTCCCCCAGTGCCCAGGTCCCCCCCTCTGCTCCCCCAGTGCCCAGGTCCCCCCCTCTCCCCCAGTGCCCAGGTTCCCCCCTCCTCCCCCAGTGCCCAGGTTCCCCCCGCTCCCCCAGTGCCCCAGGTCCCCACCTCCTCCCCCGGTGCCCCCCTGCTCCCCCTGGTGCCCCAGTGCCCCAGGTACCCCCTGCTCCCCCAGTGCCCAGGTCCGCCCCTCTGCTCCCCCAGTGCCCAGGTCCCCCCCTCCTCCCCCAGTGCCCAGGTACCCCCTGCTCCCCCAGTGCCCAGATCCCCCCCTCTCCCCCAGTGCCCAGGTTCCCCCCTCCTCCCCCAGTGCCCAGGTTCCCCCCTCTCCCCCAGTGCCCAGGTCCCCCCCTCCTCCCCCAGTGCCCAGATCCCCCCCTCTCCCCCAGTGCCCAGGTCCCCCCCTGCTCCCCCCAGTGCCCAGGTCCCCCCCTCCTCCCCCAGTGCCCAGATCCCCCCCTCTCCCCCAGTGCCCAGGTCCCCCCCCTCCTCCCCCAGTGCCCATGTCCCCCCCTGATCCCCCAGTGCCCCAAGTCCCCCCCTCTCCCCCAGTACCCAGCTTCTCCCGCTCCCCCAGTGCCCAGGTTCCCCCCTGCTCCCCCAGTGCCCAGATCCCCCCCTCTCCCCCAGTGCCCAGGTTCCCCCCTCCTCCCCCAGTGCCCATGTCCCCCCCTGATCCCCCAGTGCCCAGGTCCCCCTCTGCTCCCCCAGTGCCCAGGTTCCCCCCTCTCCCCCAGTGCCCAGTTTCCCCCCTCTCCCCCAGTGCCCAGGTTCCCCCCTCCTCCCCCAGTGCCCAGGTTCCCCCCTCTCCCCCAGTGCCCAGGTTTCCCCCGCTCCCCCAGTGCCCAGGTCCCCCCCTCCTCCCCTGGTGCCCAGGTCCCCTCTGCTCCCCCAGTGCCCCAGGTCCCCCCCTCTTCTCCCGGTGCCCCCCTGCTCCCCCCGGTGCCCCAGCGCCGCCGTTCGGTGCCCGCAGGTGCGCTCGGCCGTGGCCGTGGGGACCCCCGATTACCTGTCCCCGGAGATGCTGTGGGCGGTCGAGGACCCCGGGCGCTCGTACGGGGCCGAGTGTGACTGGTGGGCACTGGGAGCTCTGGCCTACGAGATGTTCTTCGGGCGCCCCCCCTTCTTCGCCGACTCCGTCCTCGAGACCTACGCCAAGATCCTGCACTTCCAGGTGCCACTGGGAGCACTGGGATGGAAGCGGGGGCACTGGGAGGTCACTGAAGGTTACTGGGAGAGGATGGGGGGCGCTGGGAGGTTACTGGGAGGGGATGGGGGCGCTGGGAAGCACTGGGAGGTTTCTGGGAGGGAGAGTGAGGGCGCTGGGAAGCACTGGGAGGTTACTGGGAGGGAAAGTGAGGGCACTGGGAAGTACTGGGAGGGAGAGTGAGGGCACTGGGAAGCACTGGGAGGTTACTGGGAGGGAGAGTGAGGGCATTGGGAAGCACTGGGAGGTTACTGGGAGGGAGAATGAGGGCATTGGGAAGCACTGGGAGGTTACTGGGAAGGAGAGTGAGGATATTGGGGCACACTGGGAGGTTACTGGGAGGGAAAGTGAGGGCACTGGGAAGTACTGGGAGGTTACTGGGAGGGAATGGGGGCATTGGGAAGTACTGGGATCTTACTGGGAGGTTACTGGGAGGGAAAGTGAGGGCACTGGGAAGCATTGGGAGGTTACTGGGAGGCAGAATGAGGGCACTGGGAAGTACTGGGAGGGAGAGTGAGGGCACTGGGAAGTACTGGGAGCTTACTGGAAGGGAGAGTGAGGATATTGGGGCACACTGGGAGGTTACTGGGAGGGAGAGTGATGGCACTGGGAAGTACTGGGAGGTTACTGGGAGGGAAAGTGAGGATATTAGGGCACTGGGAGGTTACTGGGAGGGAAAGTGAGGGCACTGGGAAGTACTGGGAGGTTACTGGGAGGGAAAGTGAGGACACTGGGAAGCACTGGGAAGTACTGGGAGGGAGAGTGAGGGCGCTGGGAAGCACCGGGAGGGTACTGGGAGGGAAAGTGAGGGCACTGGGAGCACTGGGAACCCACTGGGTGGGAAAGTGAGGGTACTGGGAAGGACTGGGAGGTTACTGGGAGGGAAAGCGAGGGCAATGAGAAGTACTGGGAGGTTACTGGGAGGGAGAGTGAGGGCACCGGGAAGTACTGGGAGGGAAAGTGAGGGCACTGGGAAGCACTGGGAGGTTACTGGGAGGGAAAGTGAGGGCACCGGGAAGTACTGGGAGGGAAAGTGAGGGCACTGGGAAGCACTGGGAGGTTACTGGGAGGGAAAGTGAGGGCACCAGGAAGTACTGGGAGGGAAAGTGAGGGCATTGGGAAGCACTGGGAGGTTACTGGGAGGGAGAGTGAGGATATTGGGGCACACTGGGAGGTTACTGGGAGGGAAAGTGAGGGCACTGGGAAGTACTGGGAGGTTACTGGGAGGGAATGGGGGCATTGGGAAGTACTGGGATCTTACTGGGAGGTTACTGGGAGGGAAAGTGAGGGCACTGGGAAGTACTGGGAGGTTACTGGGAGGGAATGGGGGCATTGGGAAGTACTGGGATCTTAGTGGGATCTTACTGGGAGGTTACTGGGAGGGAAAGTGAGGGCACTGGGAAGCATTGGGAGGTTACTGGGAGGCAGAATGAGGGCACTGGGAAGTACTGGGAGGGAGAGTGAGGGCACTGGGAAGTACTGGGAGCTTACTGGAAGGAAGAGTGAGGATATTGGGGCACACTGGGAGGTTACTGGGAGGGAGAGTGATGGCACTGGGAAGTACTGGGAGGTTACTGGGAGGGAAAGTGAGGATATTAGGGCACTGGGAGGTTACTGGGAGGGAAAGTGAGGGCACTGGGAAGTACTGGGAGGTTACTGGGAGGGAAAGTGAGGACACTGGGAAGCACTGGGAAGTACTGGGAGGGAGAGTGAGGGCGCTGGGAAGCACCGGGAGGGTACTGGGAGGGAAAGTGAGGATATTAGGGCACACTGGGAGGTTACTGGGAGGGAAAGTGAGGGCACTGGGAGCACTGGGAACCCACTGGGTGGGAAAGTGAGGGTACTGGGAAGGACTGGGAGGTTACTGGGAGGGAGAGCGAGGGCAATGAGAAGTACTGGGAGGTTACTGGGAGGGAAAGTGAGGGCACTGGGAAGTACTGGGAGGTTACTGGGAGGGAATGGGGGCATTGGGAAGTACTGGGATCTTACTGGGAGGTTACTGGGAGGGAAAGTGAGGGCATTGGGAAGTACTGGGAGGTTACTGGGAGGGAGAGTGAGGGCACTGGGAGCACTGGGAGCCCACTGGGTGGGAAAGTGAGGGTACTGGGAAGGACTGGGAGGTTACTGGGAGGGAGAGTGAGGGCATTGGGAAGCACTGGGAGGTTACTGGGAGGGAAAGTGAGGGCGCTGGGAAGTACTGGGAGGTTACTGGGAGGGAGAGTGAGGGCACTGGGAGCTCTGGGAGGTTACTGGGAGGGAGAGTGAGGGCACTGGGAAGTACTGGGAGGTTACTGGGAGGGAGAGTGAGGGCACTGGGAGCTCTGGGAGGTTACTGGGAGGGAGAGTGAGGGCACTGGGAAGGACTGGGATGTTACTGGGAGGGAAAGTTAGGGCACTGGGAGCACTGGGAATCTACTGGGCATCACTGGGACATTACTGGAGGCACTGGGTGGCACTGGGGTTCCTGGGCAGCACTGGGATGTTACTGGGGACACTGGGACTTTACTGGGAGTCACTGATCTGTTACTGGGCAGCACTGGGGAGCACTGGGGCTACTGGGAATCACTGGGACATTACTGGGAGTTACTGGGGTTACGGAGGTCAGTGGAATCACTGGGAGTCACTGGGACGTTACTGGTTGACACTGGTTGGCACTGGGGTTACTGGGATGTTACTGGTTGGCTAATGGGAGCACTGGGATTACTGGGGGGGGTCACTGGAGTTACTGGGAGTCACTGGGATGTTACTGGGCAGCACTAGGGTTGCTGGGGTTCCCTGGGATATTACTGGGAGTCACTGGGACATTACTGGTTGGCACTGGGGAGCACTGGGAGTCACTGGGACATTACTGGGAGTCACTGGGATGTTACTGGGGACACTGGAATTACTGGGAGTCACTGGGATGTTACTGGGAATAACTGGGGAGCACTGGGGGGGTCACTGGGACATTACTGGGGGTTACTGGGGACACTGGTATTACTGGGAGTCACTGGGATGTTACTGGGAATAACTGGTGTTACTGGGATGTCACCACGGGCACTGGGGTCACTGGAATTTCTGGGAGCCACTGGGATGTTACTGGGCAGCACTGGGGTTACTGGGAGTCCCTGGGATGTTACTGGGCAGCACTGGGGTTACTGGGAGGTTACCAGTTAGCACTGGGCCTGGAATGTTCCTGGTTTGCACTGGTGTTACTGGGAGTCCCTGGGACGTTCCTAGCACTAGTGTCACTGGTGTTACTGGTGTCACTGGTTTGCACTGGTGTCACTGGGGTCCCTGGCGGGTTACGGGGGTCACTGGTGTCACTGGTGTTACTGGTGGCACTGGTTGGCACTGGTGTCACTGGGGTCCCTGGGGGTTTACTGGGGTCACTGGTTGGCACTGGTGTCACTGGTGCCACTGGTGTCACTGAGGACCCTGGGGGGTTACTGGGGTCACTGGTTGGCACTGGGGTCACTGGTGTCACTGGGGACCCTGGGGGGTTACTGGGGTCACTGGTTGGCACTGGGGTCACTGGGGTCACTGGGGTCACTGGGGTCACTGGTGTCACTGGTATCACTGGTGTCACTGAGGACCCTGGGGGGTTACTGGGGTCACTGGTTGGCACTGGTGGCACTGGTATCACTGAGGTCCCTGGGGGGTTACTGGGGTCACTGGTTGACACTGGTGTCACTGGGGTCACTGGTGTCACTGAGGACCCTGGGGGGTTACTGGGGTCACTGGTTGGCACTGGTGGCACTGGTGGCACTGGTGGCACTGGTATCACTGAGGTCCCTGGGGGGTTACTGGGGTCACTGGTTGGCACTGGTGTCACTGGGGTCACTGGGGTCACTGAGGACCCTGGGGGGTTACTGGGGTCACTGGTTGGCACTGGTGTCACTGGGGTCACTGAGGGCCCTGGGGGGTTACTGGGGTCACTGGTTGGCACTGGTGTCACTGGGGTCACTGGGGTCACTGGGGTCACTGAGGGCCCTGGGGGGTTACTGGGGTCACTGGTTGGCACTGGTGTCACTGGTATCACTGGTGTCACTGGGGTCACTGGTTGTCACTGGTGTCACTGGTGTTACTGGGGTCACTGGTGTTACTGGGGTCACTGGTTGGCACTGGTGTCACTGGTATCACTGGTGTCACTGGGGTCACTGGTGTCACTGGTGTCACTGGGGTCACTGGTTGGCACTGGTGTCACTGGTGTCACTGGTGGCACTGAGGTCCCTGGGGGGTTACTGGGGTCACTGGTTGGCACTGGTGTTACTGGGGTCACTGGGGTCACTGGTGTTACTGGGGTCACTGAGGACCCTGGGGGGTTACTGGGGTCACTGGTTGGCACTGGTGTCACTGGTGTCACTCGTGATACTGGGGTTACTGGTTGGCACTGGTGTCACTGGTGTCACTGGGGTCACTGGTGTCACTGGTGTCACTGGTGTTACTGGGGTCACTGGTGTCACTGGTATCACTGGTGTCACTGGGGTCACTGGTGTTACTGGGGTCACTGGTTGGCACTGGTGTCACTGGTATCACTGGTGTCACTGGTGTCACTGGGGTCACTGGTTGGCACTGGTGTCACTGGTGTCACTGGTGGCACTGAGGTCCCTGGGGGGTTACTGGGGTCACTGGTTGGCACTGGTGGCACTGGTGGCACTGGTATCACTGAGGTCCCTGGGGGGTTACTGGTGTCACTGGTGTCACTGGTGTCACTGGTCGGCACTGGTGTCACTGGTGTTACTGGGGTCACTGGTTGGCACTGGTGTCACTGGTGTCACTGGTGTCACTGGTGTCACTGGGGGTCCGGGACGCTCCTGGCTGGCTCTGGGGTGCCCGGGGGTCCCTCACCTGCCCCCTCCCCAGGACCACCTCCACCTGCCGCCCGATGACCCGGATGTGGCGGAGGTGGCCCCGCCCGAAGACCCGGATGTGGCGGAGGTGGCCCCGCCCGAAGACCCGGATTTGGCGGAGGTGGCCCCGCCCGAAGACCCGGATGTGGCGGAGGTGGCCCCGCCCCCCGGGGGTTCCACCCCGCGGGCGGGGCGCGGGGGGCGGGGCCGCGTGCCCGAGGCGGCGCGCGCGCTGCTGCGGGGGGTTGCTGTGCGCGCGCGAGCGGCGCCTGGGCCGGGGCGGGGCGCGGGATTTCCGCGGGGCGGCGCTGTTCGCGGGGCTGCGCTGGAGCGCGCTGCGCCGGGCCCCGCCCCCCTTCGCCCCCGCCGCCCCCGCCGGGCCCGCGGACACCGGCAACTTCGACGTGTTGGACGAGAGCCTCAGCCAGCCGGTGAGGGGGGGCGACCGGACACCACCCCCCCCGAACCCCCCCCCCGCACCCGCCCCGGGAACGCAGCACACTACGGGACCCCCATCCCGGAACGGACCCCACCCATACTGGGACCCCCATACTGGGACCCCCATACTGGGACAGCCCCGTCGCGGGAACAGACCCCACCCATACTGGGACCCCCATACTGGGAGCCCCCATACTGGGACCCCCATACTGGGACAGCCCTCCCAGGAACAGACCCCACCCACCCGGGACCCCCATACTGGGACAGCCCCGTCCCGGGAACAGACCCCACCCACCCGGGACCCCCATACTGGGAGCCCCCTCCCGGGAACAGACCCCACCCATACTGGGACCCCCATACTGGGACCCCCATACTGGGACAGCCCCGTCCCGGGAACAGACCCCACCCATACTGGGACCCCCATACTGGGAGCCCCCATACTGGGACCCCCATACTGGGACAGCCCTCCCAGGAACAGACCCCACCCATACTGGGACCCCCCATACTGGGACAGCCCCGTCCCGGGAACAGACCCCACCCACCCGGGACCCCCATACTGGGAGCCCCCTCCCGGGAACAGACCCCACCCATACTGGGACCCCCATACTGGGACCCCCATACTGGGACAGCCCCGTCCCGGGAACAGACCCCACCCATACTGGGACCCCCATACTGGGACCCCCATACTGGGACCCCCATACTGGGACAGCCCCGTCCCGGGAACAGACCTCAACCATACTGGGAGCCCCCATACTGGGACAGCCCTCCCAGGAACAGACCCCACCCATACTGGGACCCCCATACTGGGACAGCCCCATCCCGGGAACGGACCCCACCCATACTGGGACCCCCATACTGGGACCCCCATACTGGGACAGCCCCATCCGGGAACAGACCTCAACCATACTGGGAGCCCCCATACTGGGACAGCCCTCCCAGGAACAGACCCCACCCATACTGGGACCCCATACTGGGACAGCCCTCCCAGGAACAGACCCCACCCATACTGGGACCCCCATACTGGGACAGCCCCATCCCGGAACGGACCCCACCCATACTGGGACCCCCATACTGGGACTCCCATACTGGGACCCCCCTCCCAGGAACAGACCCCAGCCATACTGGGACCCCCATACTGGGACCCCCCTCCCAGGAACAGACCCCACCCATACTGGGACCCCCAATATGGGAGCCCCCATACTGGGACAGCCCCGTCCCAGGAACAGACCTCACACCCATACTGGGACCCCCCATACTGGGAGCCCCCATACTGGGACAGCCCCGTCCCAGGAACAGACCTCACACCCATACTGGGACCCCCCATACTGGGAGCCCCCATACTGGGACAGCCCCGTCCCGGGAACAGACCCCACCCATACTGGGACCCCCATACTGGGAGCCCCCATACTGGGACAGCCCCGTCCCGGGAACAGACCCACCCACCCGGGACCCCCATACTGGGAGCCCCCATACTGGGACATCCCTCCCAGAAACAGACCCCACCCATACTGGGACCCCCCATACTGGGAGCCCCCATACTGGGACAGCCCCGTCCCGGGAACAGACCCCACCCATACTGGGACCCCCATACTGGGACAGCCCTCCCAGGAACAGACCCCAACCATACTGGGACCCCGCATACTGGGAGCCCCCATACTGGGACAGCCCCGTCCCGGGAACAGACCCCACCCATACTGGGACCCCCCATACTGGGAGCCCCCATACTGGGACAGCCCCGTCCCGGGAACAGACCCCACCCATACTGGGACCCCCATACTGGGACAGCCCTCCCAGGAACAGACCCCAACCATACTGGGACCCCCCATACTGGGAGCCCCCCATACTGGGACAGCCCCGTCCCGGGAACAGACCCCACCCATACTGGGACCCCCATACTGGGACCCCCATACTGGGACCCCCATACTGGGAGCCCCCATACTGGGACACCCCTCCCAGGAACAGACCCCACCCATACTGGGACCCCCATACTGGGAGCCCCCATACTGGGAGCCCCCATACTGGGACAGCCCCGTCCCGGGAACAGATCCCACCCACCCGGGACCCCCATACTGGGACCCCCCTCCTAGGAACAGACCCCAACCATACTGGGACCCCCCATACTGGGAGCCCCCTCCCGGGAACAGACCCCACCCATACTGGGACCCCCTCCCAGGAACAGACCCCACCCACCTGAGACTCCCATACTGGGACCCCCATACTGGGACAGCCCCCTCCCAAGAACAGACCCCACCCATACTGGGACCCTCTCCCAGGAACAGACCCCACCCATACTGGGACCCCCCATACTGGGACCCCCATACTGGGACCCCCTCCCAGGAACAGACCCCACCCACCCGGGACCCCCATACTGGGAGCCCCCTCCCGGGAACAGACCCACCCATACTGGGACCCCCATACTGGGACAGCCCCGTCCGGGAACAGACCCCACCCACCCGGGACCCCCATACTGGGACCCCCCTCCCAGGAACAGACCCCACCCATACTGGGACCCCCCCATACTGGGAGCCCCCATACTGGGACCCCCATACTGGGACACCCCTCCCGGGAACAGACCCCACCCATACTGGGACCCCCATACTGGGACCCCCCTCCCAGGAACAGACCCCACCCATACTGGGACCCCCTCCCAGGAACAGACCCCACCCACCCGGGACTCCCATACTGGGACCCCCATACTGGGACACCCCTCCCAGGAACAGACCCCACCCATACTGGGACCCCCATACTGGGACTCCGCCTCCCAGGAGCAGACCCCGCCCACCCGGGTCCCCATACTGGGACCCTCAACCAGCCGGTGAAGGGGGCGCGCCCAGACCCCCCCGGGACCCACCCCGGGACCAACCCTCCCGGGACCCCCCACACCCAGGAGCAGATCCCACCCACCTGGGACCCCCATACTGGGACCCTCAACCAGCCGGTGAGGGGGGGGCACACCCGGATACTCTGCCGGGACCCCTATCCCGGATCAATTCCCCTCCCCCCCCGGCACCCTTGTTGGGGACAGGGACGCCCCCCCTCCCCTGGGGACAGGACACTCGGGATTCCCCATCCTCCAGGACCCCCATACTGGGACAGACCCCATCCCGGGACCCTCAGCCAGCTGGTGAGGGAGGGAACCCCCCTAGACCCCCTCAGGGACACCCCCCCCCCTTCTTGGAACCCCCCAGGGCACCCACC
>JAUMJJ010000778.1:0-31835 GCA_033556795.1 Tapera naevia | reverse complement strand
ATCGAGTCACGTGACGGGGGGTTTGTGTGTCACGTGATTTGGGGTCACGTGACCGCGGGCTGATCAGGGCCAGCTTAATTAATACCTGGATCGATTCCGTGGTGAAGCCAATTAGTGACTTAATTAAGGCTAATTAACTCGAATTAATAATGTATGAGGGGCCATTTAATGTATTAAGTTATTAATGAAGGGCTGCGGGAGGAATTAATTAATTAATTGAGCCTAATTAATAATTAATAAAAATAAGATGTGAAATGATTAATGTTTAAGACGTTTGATACGTAATTAATGCATCAATTAAAAGGTAAATAAAGGGTAATTAATAACATTAATAATGTTCGGGGCTACTTAATAATTAAGGGGCTAATTAATGTGTTAAGGGTGAGGTAAATAATAAGATGTGAGCCTAATTAATTAATAATTAGTAGTTAATAAACTAATTAAGATGTGAGCCTAATTGATAATTAGTAATTAATGAACGAATTAAGATGTGAGCCTAATTAAAAATTAGTAACTAATGAACTTATTAATATGTGAGCCTAATTAATTAATAATTAGTAATTAGTGAACTAATTAAGATGAGAGCCTAATTAATAATTAGTAATTAATGAACTTATTAAGATGTGAGCCTAATTAATAATTAGTAATTAGTGAACTAATTAAGATGTGAGCCTAATTAATAATTACTAATTAATAAACTAAGATGTGAGCCTAATTGATAATTAGTAATTAATGAACTTATTAATATGTGAGCCTAATTAATAATTAGTAATTAGTGATCTAATTAAGATGTGAACCTAATTAATAATTAGTAATTAATTAACTTATTAAGATGTGAGCCTAATTAATGATTAGTAATTAGTGATCTAATTAAGATGTGAGCCTAATTAATAATTAATAATTAATTAACTTATTAAGATGTGAGCCTAATTAATAATTAGTAATTAGTGAACTAATTAAGATGTGAGCCTAATTAATTAATACGTCTGGCTAATAGTGTATTAAGAGGTCAGGTAATTAAGGAATTAGAGCCTAATTAATTAAGCACCACCTAATTAAGTGGGGCTAATTAATAATGGTTAATTAAAGAGGAGGCAAATAATATTAATTAAGAGGTGGGATATTTAATAAAGGCTTAAGAGATGGGGCTAATTAATGGCTTAATTAAAAGGGAAGGCTAATTAATATGTCATTAAGAGGTAGGTTATTTAATAAAGATTTAAGTGTTGGGCATAATTAATGACGGATTTATTAAGAGGGGAGGCTCATTAATGTATTAAGAGGTGGGGTAATTAATGAAGAGGTGGGGTAATTAAAGGATTAAGAGGAGAAGCTAATTAATAATGTATTAAGAGGTGGGGTGATTTATTAATTAAGCCGTGGGGTAATGAGGTGGGGTAATTAATAAAGGATTAAGAGGAGAGGCTAATTAATAATGTATTAAGAGGGAACAACGTATTAAGAGGTGGGGCTGATTTAATAAAGGATTAATTAGGAGGGGAGGCTGATTAATGAATTAACAGGTTGGGTAAATAATTTATTAAGAGGTGCATTAATTAAAGAATTAAGAGATTGGGTAATTAATGATGGATTAATTAAGTGGGGAGGCTAATATATCAAGAGCTGAGGGTAATTAATTAAGAGATTAATTAAGAGGTGGTGGTAATTAAGAATGGATTAAGGGTGAGGCTAATTACTGATGTATTAAGAGATCAAGGAATGATGTATTAATTAAGAGGTGGAACTAATTAATATAGAATTAATTAAGAGGGAGGCTAATATTTTGAGGTGAGCTAATTAATTTATTAACTAAGAGATTAATGCATTAAGAGGCAGGGTAATTAATAATGGCTTAAGAGGCTCATTAATAATGTTTTAAGAGATGAGAACAATGTGTTAATTAAGAAATGGGGTAATTAATAATGCTTGAAGAGCTGGGTCAAATTAATAACTGATTAAAAGAGAAGGCTAATTAATACATTAATTAAGAGGCAGGGTAATTTATTAATTAAGAGTTGGGGTAATAAAGAATGTAAGTGTTGGGGCATTTAATGGTGGATTAATTAAGAGAGGAGATTAATTATATATTAATGTATTAATTTATTAATATATTATTGTATTATTATATTAATATATTATTATATTATTATATTAATACAATATTAATATATTATTATATTAAGAAGTAGATAATGATGTATTAAGAAGTGGGCAATTAATAAAGAATTGAGGGGTGAGCTAATTAAGGATGGATTAATTAAGAGGGGGTTTATTAATAAAGAGGTGGAGTAATTAATAATGTATTAAAAGGTGGGGTAATTAATGTATTAAGAGGTGGGTTAATTAATAAAGAATTAAGAGGTGAGGTGCATTAATAATGTTTTAAGAAGTGGAGGCATTGTGTTAATTAAGGTGGGGTAATTAATGTATTAATTAGGAACTGAGGCTAACACTATGCTAATTAAAACTGTGCTAATTAAGAAGCGGGGCTAATTAATAATGTGTTAACTAAGGGGTGGGGCTAACTGATGTCTTAATTAAGAGATGTGGTCACTAATAATGTATCAATTAATAGGCGGGGCTAATTATTATTGTATTAATTGCTAGGGAATGAATTGCAGGGGGGTTAATTAGGAGGTAATTAATGAAGAAACTACTGAATAAGACCTTAATTGTGGGAGTTTATTAGTGGAGGGACTAAGTAATGACATTAATTAATGGCCAGGTAATTAATTGGGGGGGGGGGGAGGTGATTGCAGAGGGGAATCACCCAGAACGGAGCAATTAAGGGGGCAATTAATAACCAGACAAATAATTAATAGATTAATGGGCAGCGGTGATTAATGAAGGGCTAATTAATATTTTGAGCCAATTAACGGGGGCTAGTTAACTTATTGAGCCAATTAATGAGGGGCTAATTAATAGCTTGAGCCAATTAATGAGTGGCTGATTAATATTGAGCCAATTAATGAGGGGATAATTCGTTGCTTGAGCCAATTAATGAGTGCCTAATTAATACTGAGACAATGAGGGGATAATTAATAGCTTAAGCCAATTAATGAGGGGCTAATTAATAGCTTGAGCCTATCAATGTGGGGCTAATTAATGGCTTGAGCCAATTAATGGGGGCTAATTAATATTGAGCCAATTAATGAGTGGCTACTTAATAGCTTGAGCCAACTAATGAGTGCCTGATTAATATTGAGACCAATTAATGAGGGGATAATTAATAGCTTGAGTCAATTAATGAGGGGCAAATTAATATTGAGCCAATTAATGAGGGGCTAATTAATAGCTTGAGCCAATTAATGAGTGGCTGATTAATATTGAGCCAATTAATGAGGGGCTAATTAATAGCTTGAGCCTATCGATGTGGGGCTAATTAATAGCTTGAGGCAATTAATGAGGGGCTAATTAATATTGAGCCAATTAATGAGTGGCTAATAGCTTGAGCCAACTAATGAGTGGCTGATTAATATTGAGACCAATTAATGAGGGGCTAATTAATAGCTTGAGTCAATTAATGAGGGGCTAATTAATATTGAGCCAATTACTGAGGTGGTAATTAATATTGAGCCAATTAATGAGTGGCTAATTAATGGTTTGAGCCAATTAATGAGTGGCTGATTAATATTGAGCCAATTAATGAGGGGCTAATTAATAGCTTGAGTCAATGAGGGGCTAATTAATATTGAGTCAATTAATGAGGGGCTAATTAATAGCTTGAGCCAATTAATGAGGGGCTAAATAATAGATTGAGCCAATTAACGAGGGGCTAATTAATATTGAGCCAATTAATGAGTGGCTAATTAATAGCTTGAGCCAACTAATGAGTGGCTGATTAATATTGAGACCAATTAATGAGGGGATAATTAATAGCTTGAGTCAATTAATGAGGGGCTAATTAATCACTTGAGCCAACTAATGAGTGGCTGATTAATATTGAGCCAATTAATGAGGGGCTAATTAATAGCTTGAGTCAATTAATGAGGGGCTAATTAATATTGAGTCAATTAATGAGTGGCGAATTAATGGTTTGAGCCAATTAATGAGTGGCTGATAATATTGAGCCAATTAATGAGTGGCTAATTAATAGCTTGAGCCAACTAATGAGTGGCTGATTAATATTGAGCCAATTAATGAGGGGATAATTAATATTGAGCCAATTAATGAGTGGCTAATTAATAGCTTGAGCCAATTAAGGAGGGGATAATTAGTGGGCGGGGTCACTTAGCGGGGGGGGAATTAATGGGGGGGGGAGACGCAATTAGAGGGGGGGTAATTAATGGGCAATTAAGAAGGGGGCTGATTAATGAGGGCCCTCCCCCCACACCCCTCCCCCCTCCCCTCCCCCCGCCCCTCCCCCTGCCCCCTCCACCCCTCCCCCCGCCCCTCCCCCCCTCTCCTCCCCCCCGCCCCTCCCCCCGCTCCCCCTCCGCCCCTCCCCCCTGCCCCTCCCCCCACCCCGCCCCTCCCCCCCAATCAGACTCCACATTTTTTGCTTCCGTTTCACCTCTTTTTATTAAAAAAAGCCCCTCCCCCCCCGCCCCTCCCCCACCCTCCCCTCCCCCACCCCCCCTCCTCCTCCTCCCCCACCCCCTCCCCCCACCTCCTCCCACCACCACTTCCGGCCCCTCCCCCACCCCCCCTCTTTCCCCCTCCCCTCCTCCCCCCCCCTCCCCCTCCCCTTTTCCAAGCCCCTCCCCCCCCCCCCCGCGGTGGGGGAGGGGCGCTCTTAATCCGACCTTAATTTACATATTTATATAAATTAGGGGGTGGGGGAGGAGGGTGGGGGAGGGGCTCCGAAGCGCCCCTCCCCCCACCCCCCTCATTCCCGAGTCGGAGCCCGGGGGGAGCATCGGGTCCGCCAGGAGGGGGAGGGGCGTCGCCCCTCCCCCCCCCACCGCCGCCGCCCCTCCCCCCCACCCCTTCCTCGGCCGCTTCCGAAAGGGGGAAGGGGGGGGGGGGCCCCCTCCCCCCGCCGCCCCTCCCCCGCCGCCGCCCGCCAGCGTCGCCGCCGATGACGTCATCTTGGAGAGGGCGGAGCCTGCGGGGGGGGGAGGGGCGCCGGGGGGGAGGGGAAAAACTGGAGAGGGGGGGGGGGGAGGGGGGAGAAAGAAAAGGGGGGGGGGGTGGTGGTGAGGTGGGGGTGGGGGAGGGCGGCCCCGCCCACACCGAGGGGGAGGGGCTTAAAGTGGGGGGAGGGGCCCGAAGGGGTGGGGGAGGGGCTTAAAGTGGGGGGAGGGCTCGAAGGGGTGGGGAGGGGCTTAAAGTGGGGGAGGGGCTCGAAGGAGTTGGGGGGCTAAAAATGGGGGGAGGGGCTCGAAGGGGTGGGGGAGGGGCTTAAAGTGGGGGAGGGGCTTCAAAGGGGCAGCTTGGGTGGGGGAGGGGCTTAAAGTGGGGGGAGGGGCTCGAAGGGGTGGGGGAGGGGCTTAAAGTGGGGGGAGGGGCCCGAAGGGGTTGGGGAGGGGCTTAAAGTGGGGGGAGGGGCTCGAAGGGGTGGGGGAGGGGCTTAAAGTGGGGGAGGGGCTCGAAGGGGTGGGGGAGGGGCTTAAAGTGGGGGGAGGGGCTTCAAAGGGGCAGCTTGGGTGGGGGAGGGGCTCGAATTGGGGGGAGGGGCTCCAAGGGGTGGGGCTTAAAGTGGGGGGAGGGGCTTCAAAGGGGCGGGGGAGGGGCTTAAAGTGAGGGCTTGGGTGGGGGGAGGGGCTCGAAGGGTGGGGGGAGGGGCTTAAAGAGGAGGGGGGAGCCAAGGGTGGGGGAGGGGCCCAAAGGGGTGGGGGAGGGGCTCAAAATGATGGCTTGGGTGGGGGAGGGGCTTAAAGTGGGGGGGAGGGGGGGAGGAGCCCAAAGGGGTGGGGGAGGGGCTCAAAGTGGGGGAGGGGCTTAAAGTGAGGGCTTGGGTGGGGGGAGGGGCTCGAAGTGGGGGGAGGGGCCCCAAGGGGTGGGGGAGGAGCTTCGAGGGGTGGGGGAGGGGCTCAAAGTGGGGGAGGGGCTTAAAGTGAGGGCTTGGGTGGGGGGAGGGTCTCGAAGTGGGGGGAGGGGCTCGAAGGGGGGGGGGAGACAAGGATGGGGAGGGGCCGGAAGGGGTGGGGAAGGACTCAAAATGGGGGGAGGGGGGGAGCCAAGGGTGGGGGAGGGGCCCCAAGGGGTGGGGGAGGGGCTTAAAGTGGGGGAGGGGTTCAATGGGAGGGGCTTAAAGTGAGGGCTTGGGTGGGGGGAGGGGCTCGAAGGGTGGGGGGAGGGGCTTAAAGAGGAGGGGGGAGCCAAGGGTGGGGGAGGGGCCCAAAGGGGTGGGGGAGGGGCTCAAATGATGGCTTGGGTGGGGGGAGGGGATTAAAGTGGGGGGAGGGGGGAGGAGCCCAAAGGGGTGGGGGAGGGCTTCGAGGGGTGGGGGAGGGGCTCGAAGTGGGGGAGGGGCCTTAAAGTGAGGGCTTGGGTGGGGGGAGGGGCTCGAAGTGGGGGGAGGGGCCCCAAGGGGTGGGGGGAGGGGCTTAAGGTGATGGCTTGGGGTGGGGGAGGGGCTCGAAGTGGGGGGGGAGGGGGAGGGAAGGGGGGGAGGGGCCTAAAGGGGTGGGGGAGGGGCTTCGAGGGGTGGGGGAGGGGCTCAAAGTGGTGGTGGGGGAATTTGGGGGGTTTTTGGGGTCCCAAGTGGGGTTTTTTGGGGTGAATTCAGAGGGTTTTGGGGTCCCAGAGTGGATATGGGGTGAATTCAGGGGGTTTGGGGTAAATTTTGGGGGTTTTGGGGTCCCAAGAGGGGTTTTGGGGTGAATTTGGGGGTTTTGGGGTCCCAGAGGGGTTTTGGGGTGAATTTGGGGGTTTTTGGGGTCCCAAGAGGGGTTTTGGGGTGAATTGAGGAGGATTTGGGGTCCCAGAGGGGTTTTGGGGTGAATTCAGGGGGTTTTGGGGTCCCAATAGGAGTTTTCGGGGTGAATTTGGGGGGTTTTGGGGTCCCAGAGGGGTTTTTGGGTGAATTCAGGAGGATTTGGGGTGAATTTGGGGGGTTTTGGGGTCCCAGAGGGGGATTTGGGGTGAATTTGGGGGGTTTTGGGGTCCCAGAGGGGTTTTGGGGTGAATTCAGGAGAATTTGGGGTCCCAGAGGGGTTTTGGGGTGAATTTGGGGGGTTTTGGGCTCCCAAGAGGGGTTTTGGGGTGAATTTGGGGGGTTTTGGGGTCCCAGAGGGGTTTTGGGGTGAATTTGGGGGGTTTTGGGGTCCCAGAGGGGTTTTGGGGTGAATTGGGGGGGTTTTGGGGTCCCAGAGGGGGTTTTGGGGTGAATTGGGGGGTTTTGTGGTCCCAAGAGGGATTTTTGGGTCCCAGAGGGGTTTTTTGGGGTGAATTTGGGGGATTTGGGGTCCCAGAGGGGGATTTGGGGTGAATTTGGGGGGTTTTGGGGTCCCAGAGGGGGTTTTGGGTGAATTGGGGGGGGTTTTGGGGTCCCAAGAGGGGTTTTGGGGTCCCAGAGGGGTTTTGGGGTGAATTTGGGAGGATTTGGGGTCCCAAGAGGGGTTTTTGGGGTGAATTTGGGGGGTTTTGGGGTCCCAGAGGAGGATTTGGGGTGAATTTGGGGGGTTTTGGGGTCCCAGAGGGGGTTTTGGGGTGAATTTGGGGGTTTTTGGGGTGAATTGAGGATTTGGGGTCCCAGAGGGGTTTTGGGGTGAATTTGGGGGGATTTGGGGTCACAGAGAGGGATTTGGGGTGAATTCAGGGGGTTTTGGGGTCCCAGAGGGGGTTTTGGGGTGAATTTGGGGGGTTTTGGGGTCCCAGAGGGGTTTTGGGGAGAATTTGGGGGGTTTTGGGGTCCCCCCGTTACCTTCTTCCGGTGCCACTTGGGGGGGTCCCTGCGCGGCCCCTGAACCTGGGGGGGGGGAGGGGGGAGAGGTCACTTTTGGGGTGAAAAAAGGTGATTTTGGGATTCGGGGGGGAAAAGGGGGGGGGAGGGGCAGGTTTTGGGTGAAAAAGGGGGGGTTTGGGTGAAAAGGGTCATTTTGGGGTGAAAAAGGTGATTTTTGGGGGTGCAGGGACCATTTTGGGGGTGAAAAGGGTCATTTTTGGGGCAAAAGATGTGCTTTTGGGGTGAAAAGAGGTGATTTTGGGGTAAAATCAGTCATTTTGGGTGATAAAGGTGATTTTTGGGGTGCAGAGACCGTTTTTGGGGTGAAAAGGCCGGATTTTGGGGCAAAAGAGGCACTTTGGGGGGTGAAAAAGGTCATTTTAGGGTGAAAATGGTCATTTTGGGGTGAAAAGGGTCATTTTGGGTAGATAAAGGTGATTTTTGGGGCGCAGAGATTGTTTTTGGGGTGAAAAGGGTCATTTTTGGGGTAAAAAGGGACGAATTTTGGGGTGCAGGGATTGATTTGGGGGTGAAAAGGGTCATTTTGGGGTGATAAAGGGGATTTTTGGGGCGCAGAGATCGTTTTTGGGGTAAAAAGGGTCATTTTTGGGGTGCAAATGTCATTTTTGGGGTAAAAAGGGTCATTTTTAGGGTAAAATGGTCATTTTTGGGGTAAAAAGGGAGGAATTTTGGGGTGCAGGGATTGATTTGGGGGTAAAAAAGGTCATTTTTGGGGTGATAAAAGGGATTTGGGGGCGCAGAGATCGTTTTTGGGGTGAAAAGGGTCATTTTTGGGGTGCAAAGGGTCATTTTTGGGGTGAAAATGGTCATTTTTGGGGTGCAAATGTCATTTTTGGGGTGAAAATGGTCATTTTGGGGGTAAAAGGGACGAATTTTGGGGTGCAGGGATTGATTTGGGGCTGAAAAGGGTCATTTTGGGGTGATAAAGGGGATTTTGGGGTTGCAGAGATCGTTTTTGGGATGAAAAGGGTCATTTTTGGGGTGCAAATGTCATTTTTGGGGTAAAAAGGGTCATTTTTTGCGTGAAAATGGTCATTTTTGGGGTAAAAAGGGACGAATTTTGGGGTGCAGGGATTGATTTGGGGCTGAAAAGGGTCATTTTTGGGTTGATAAAGGGGATTTTTGGGGCGCAGAGATCGTTTTTGGGGTGAAAAGGGTCATTTTTGGGGTGAAAATGGTCATTTGTGGGGTGCAAATGTCATTTTTGGGGTGAAAATGGTCATTTTTGGGGTAAAAAGGGACGAATTTTGGGGTGCAGGGATTGATTTGGGGGTGAAAAGGGTCATTTTGGGGTGATAAAGGGGATTTTGGGGGCGCAGAGATCGTTTTTGGGGTGAAAGGGGTCATTTTTGGGGTGCAAAGGGTCATTTTTAGGGTGAAAATGGTCATTTTTTGGGTGAAAATGGTCATTTTTGGGGTGCAGGGATTGATTTGGGGGTGAAAAGGGTCATTTTGGGGTGATAAAGGGGATTTTTGGGGCGCAGAGCTCATTTTTGGGGTGAAAAGGGTCATTTTTGGAGTGAAAATGGTCATTTTGGGGTTGAAAAGGGACGAATTTTGGGGTGCAGGGATTGATTTGGGGGTAAAAAGGGTCATTTTGGGGTGATAAAGGGGATTTTTGGGGCGCAGAGCTCGTTTTTGGGGTGAAAAGGGTCTTTTTTGGGTTGCAAATGTCATTTTTGGGGTGCAAAGGGTCATTTTTAGGGTGAAAATGGTCATTTTTTGGGTGAAAATGGTCATTTTTGGGGTGTAGGGATTGATTTGGGGGTAAAAAGGGTCATTTTTGGGGTGATAAAGGGGATTTTTGGGACGCAGGGATTGTTTTTGGGGTGAAAAGGGTCATTTTTGGGGTGCAAAGGGTCATTTTTGGGGTAAAAAGGGATGAATTTTGGGGTGCAGGGATTGATTTGGGGGTAAAAAGGGTCATTTTTGGGGTGATAAAAGGGATTTTGGGGGCGCAGAGATCGTTTTTGGAGTGAAAAGGGTCATTTTTGGGATGCAAAGGGTCATTTATGGGGTGAAAATGGTCATTTTTGGGGTGCAAATGTCATTTTTGGGGTGAAAATGGTCATTTTGGGGGTAAAAGGGACGAATTTTGGGGTGCAGGGATTGATTTGGGGCTGAAAAGGGTCATTTTGGGGTGATAAAGGGGATTTTGGGGGTGCAGAGATCGTTTTTGGGGTGAAAAGGGTCATTTTTGGGGTGAAAAGGGTCATTTTTAGGGTGAAAATGGTCATTTTTGGGGTAAAAGGGATGAATTTTGGGGTGCAGGGATTGATTTGGGGGTAAAAAGGGTCATTTTTGGGGTGATAAAAGGGATTTGGGGGGCGCAGAGCTCGTTTTTGGGGTGAAAAGGGTCATTTTTGGGTGCAAATGTCATTTTTGGGGTGCAAAGGGTCATTTTTGGGGTGAAAATGGTCATTTTTGGGGTGCAAATGTCAATTTTGGTGTGAAAAAGGTCATTTTTGGGGTAAAAGGGATGAATTTTGGGGTGCAGGGATTGATTTGGGGGTGAAAAGGGTCATTTTGGGGTGATAAAGGGGATTTTTGGGGCACAGAGCTCGTTTTTGGGGTGAAAAGGGTCATTTTTGGGGTGCAAATGTCATTTTTGGGGTGCAAAGGGTCATTTTTGGGGTGAAAAGGGTCATTTTTGGGGTAAAAAAGGACAAAATTTGGGGTGCAGCGATTGATTTGGGGGTGAAAAGGGTCATTTTGGGGTGCAAAGGGTCATTTTGGAGCACAGGAGGTGATTTTAGGGTGAAAAGGGTCATTTTTGGGGTGAAAAGAGTCATTTTTGGGGTAAAAAGGGACGAATTTTGGGGTGCAGAGATTGATTTGGGGCTGAAAAGGGTCATTTTGGGGTGATAAAGGGGATTTTTGGGGCGCAGAGCTCGTTTTTGGGGTGAAAAGGGTCATTTTTGGGGTAAAAGGGACGAATTTTGGGGTGTAGGGATTGATTTGGGGGTAAAAAGGGTCATTTTGGGGGTGATAAAGGGGATTTTTGGGGCGCAGAGATCGTTTTTGGAGTGAAAAGGGTCATTTTTGGGATGCAAAGGGTCATTTTTGGGGTGAAAATGGTCATTTTTGGGGTGCAAATGTCATTTTTGGGGTGCAAAGGGTCATTTTTTGGGTGAAAATGGTCATTTTTGGGGTGCAAATGTCATTTTTGGGGTGAAAATGGTCATTTTTGGGGTAAAAGGGACGAATTTTGGGGTGTAGGGATTGATTTGGGGGTAAAAAGGGTCATTTTGGGGGTGATAAAGGGGATTTTTGGGGCGCAGAGATCGTTTTTGGAGTGAAAAGGGTCATTTTTGGGATGCAAAGGGTCATTTTTGGGGTGAAAATGGTCATTTTTGGGGTGCAAATGTCATTTTTGGGGTGAAAATGGTCATTTTTGGGGTAAAAAGGGACGAATTTTGGGGTGCAGGGATTGATTTGGGGCTGAAAAGGGTCATTTTGGGGTGATAAAGGGGATTTTTGGGGCGCAGAGATCATTTTTGGGGTGAAAAGGGTCATTTTTGGGGTGAAAATGTCATTATTGGGGTGAAAAGGGTCATTTTTAGGGTGAAAATGGTCATTTTTGGGGTAAAAAGGGATGAATTTTGGGGTGCAGGGATTGATTTGGGGGTAAAAAGGGTCATTTTTGGGGTGATAAAGGGAATTTTTGGGGCACAGAGCTCGTTTTTGGGGTGAAAAGGGTCATTTTTGGGGTAAAAAGGGACGAATTTTGGGGTGCAGGGATTGATTTGGGGGTGAAAAGGGTCATTTTTGGGGTGATAAAGGGGATTTTTGGGGCGCAGAGCTCGTTTTTGGGGTGAAAAGGGTCATTTTTGGGGTGCAAAGGGTCATTTTTGGGGTAAAAAGGGACTGATTTCGGGGTGCAGGGGGTGGGGCTCAGTTTTGGGGTGCTGAGGAGGGGTTTTGGGGTGCCAGGGGGGGGGGGTTTGGGGCGCTCACCGGGAGGAAGCGCGGCTCCAGGGCGAAGTCGGGGTGCACTTGGGGTCCCCCGGAGGGGGGGAGGGGTGGCCGGGTTTCGGGGTCCCCCCCCGGCTCCCGCAGCCCCTCCAGGCACCGCAGCTCCAGCTGGGGGAAGGGGGGGGGAACCCCAAAATTAGGGAGGACCCCCCCCCCCCCAAAAAAGTTCAAAGGGGACCCCAAAAGGCAGGGGAAGGGGGGGCACCCCAAAATTTGGGGGGTTCAGGGCCGGTTTGGGGGGGTTTAGGGTCAGTTTAGGGGTGAACCCCAAGATTTTAGAGGGGGGGGAAAGGTTGGGGGACCCCAAAACAAAGGGGGGGACCCCAAAACCCACCCTGGGGAGGGCCTGGGACCCCAAAACCCAAGGGGGGACCCCAAAACCCACTGTGGGGGGAACTAAGGGACCCCAAAAGCCAAGGGGGGGACCCCAAAACCCACCCTTGGGGGGGGAAGGGACCCCAAAAGTCACCCTGGGGAGGGCCTGGGACCCCAAAACCAAGGGGGGGACCCCAAAACTCAATGGGGGGGACCCCAAAAGCCACCCTGGGAGGGGGAAGGGACCCCAAAACCCACCCTGGGGAGGGACTGAGACCCCAAAATCAAGGGGGGGGACCCCAAAACCCACCCTGGGGAGGGTCTGGGACCCCAAAACCAAAGGGGGGACCCCAAATTCTCATGGGGAGGGCACTAAGAGACCCCAAAACCCAAGGGGGGACCCCAAAACCCAATGGGAGGGCACAAAGGGACCCCAAAAGCCACCCTGGGAGGGGGAAGGGACCCCAAAATCAAGGGGGGGATACCCCAAAATCCAATGGGGGGACCAAAGGGACCCCAAACCCAAGGGGGGACCCCAAAAGCCACCCTGGAAGGGGAAAAGGGACCCCAAAACCAAGGGGGGGACCCCAAAACCCAATGGGGGGGCACAAAGGGACCCTAAAACCCACCATCGGGGGGGGGAAGGGACCCCAAAACCCACCCTGGGAGGGGCTGAGACCCCAAAATCAAGGGGGGGGACCCCAAAAGCCACCCTGGGGAGGGCCTGGGACCCCAAAACCAAAGGAGGGACCCCAAATTCTCAAGGGGGGGGCACTAAGAGACCCCAAAACCCAAGGGGGGACCCCAAAACCCAATGGGAGGGCACAAAGGGACCCCAAAAGCCACCCTGGGAGGGACTGAGACCCCAAAAATAAGGGGGGGGACCCCAAAAGCCACCCTGGGGAGGGTCTGGGACCCCAAAATCAAGGGGGGGACCCCAAAACCCAATGGGGGGACACAAAGGGACCCCCAAACCCACCCTTGGGGGGAAAGGGACCCCAAAACCCACCTTGGGGAGGGCCTGGGACCCCAAAACCAAGGGGGGGACCCCAAAACCCAATGGGAGGGCACAAAGGGACCCCCAAAACCCACCCTTGGGGGGGGAAGGGACCCCAAAAGCCACCCTGGGAGGGTCTGGGACCCCAAAACCAAAGGGGGGACCCCAAATTCTCATGGGGGGAGCACTAAGAGACCCCAAAACCCAAGGGGGGACCCCAAAACCCAATGGGAGGGCACAAAGGGACCCCAAAAGCCACCCTGGGAGGGACTGAGACCCCAAAAATAAGGGGGGACCCCAAAACCCACCCTGGGAGGGGGAAGGGACCCCAAAACCCACCCTGGGGAGGGACTGAGACCCCAAAACCAAGGGGGGGAGACCCCAAAATCCAATGGGGGGACCAAAGTGACCCCAAACCCAAGGGGGGACCCCAAAAACCACCCTGGAAGGGGAAAAGGGACCCCAAAACCAAGGGGGGGACCCCAGAACCCAATGGGGGGGCACAAAGGGACCCTAAAACCCACCCTCGGGGGGGGAAGGGACCCCAAAAGCCACCCTGGGAGGGGGAAGGGACCCCAAAAGACACCCTGGGGAGGGTCTGGGACCCCAAAACCCAAGGGGGGACCCCAAATTCTCATGGGGGGGGCATTAAGAGACCCCAAAACCCAAGGGGGGACCCCAAAACCCAATGGGAGGGCACAAAGGGACCCCAAAAGCCACCCTGGGAGGGGGAAGGGACCCCAAAAGACACCCTGGGAGGGGGAAGGGACCCCAAAAGACACCCTGGGGAGGGCCTGGGACCCCAAAATCAAGGGGGGGGACCCCAAAACCCACCCTGGGGAGGGTCTGGGACCCCAAAATCAAGGGGGGGACCCCAAAACTCAATGGGGGGGACCCCAAAAGCCACCCTGGGAGGGGAAAGGGACCCCAAAACCCACCCTGGGGAGGGACTGAGACCCCAAAACTAAAGGGGGGGACCCCAAAACCCACCCTGGGGAGGGTCTGGGACCCCAAAAACCAAAGGGGGGACCCCAAATTCTCAAGGGGGGGGCATTAAGAGACCCCAAAACCCAAGGGGGGACCCCAAAACCCAATGGGAGGGCACAAAGGGACCCCAAAAGCCACCCTGGGAGGGGGAAGGGACCCCAAAAGACACCCTGGGAGGGGGAAGGGACCCCAAAAGACACCCTGGGGAGGGCCTGGGACCCCAAAATCAAGGGGGGGGACCCCAAAACCCACCCTGGGGAGGGTCTGGGACCCCAAAATCAAGGGGGGGACCCCAAAACTCAATGGGGGGGACCCCAAAAGCCACCCTGGGAGGGGAAAGGGACCCCAAAACCCACCCTGGGGAGGGACTGAGACCCCAAAACTAAAGGGGGGGACCCCAAAACCCACCCTGGGGAGGGTCTGGGACCCCAAAAACCAAAGGGGGGACCCCAAATTCTCAAGGGGGGGGCATTAAGAGACCCCAAAACCCAAGGGGGGACCCCAAAACCCAATGGGAGGGCACAAAGGGACCCCAAAAGCCACCCTGGGAGGGGGAAGGGACCCCAAAATCAAGGGGGGGACCCCAAAATCCAATGGGGGGACACAAAGGGACCCCCAAAACCCACCCTTGGGGGGGGAAGGGACCCCAAAAGCCACCCTGGGAGGGGCTGAGACCCCAAAATCAAGGGGGGGACCCCAAAACTCAATGGGGGGGACCCCAAAAGCCACCCTGGGAGGGGAAAGGGACCCCAAAACCCACCCTGGGGAGGGACTGGGACCCCAAAACCAAGGGGGGGGACCCCAAAACCCACCCTGGGGAGGGTCTGGGACCCCAAAACCAAAGGGGGGACCCCAAATTCTCATGGGGGGGGCATTAAGAGACCCTAAAACCCAAGGGGGGACCCCAAAACCCAATGGGAGGGCACAAAAGGACCCCAAAACCCACCCTGGGAGGGGGAAGGGACCCCAAAAATAAGGGGGGGGACCCCAAAAGCCACCCTGGGGAGGGTCTGGGACCCCAAAAAGAAGGGGGGCACCCCCAAACCCCTCACCTCGACCAACTTCTTGCTGTTCTTCTTTGGGGGGGCCCCGTTGGGGACCAATCGATGCTTCTGGAAGGTCAACTTGAGCCCCTCCTCCTGGGGGGGGACCCCAAAAATTAACACCCCCTCCCCCCCACCCAAATCACCAAGGGGGGACCCCGAAAAATAGAAGGGGGGGACCCCAAAATCAAGGGGGGAACCCAAAAGCCAACCAAGGGGGGGGTCCCAGAACCCCAAACCCAAAGGGGGGGACCCCAAGAGCCACCCTGGGGAGGCAAAGGGACCCCAAACCCAAGGGGGGGGACCCCAAAAGCCACCTTGGGGGGGCAAAGGGACCCCAAAACCCACCCTGGGGAGGCAAAAGGACCCCAAACCCAAGGGGGGGACCCCAAATTCTCAAGGAGGGGGCACCAGGGGACCCCAAAAGCCAACTTGGGGGGGCAAAGGGACCCCAAAACCCACCCTGGGGAGGGCCTGAGACCCCAAATCCAAAGGGGGGACCCCAAAACCCAACTTGGGGTGGGCCTGAGACCCCAAAACTAAGGGAGGGGGACCCCAAAACCCAACCTGGGGGGGCAAAGGGACCCCAAAACCCACCCTGGGGAGGGCCTGAGACCCCAAAACCCACCCTGGGGAGGCAAAAGGACCCCAAACCCCAAGGAGGGGGACCCCAAAACCCACCCTGGGGAGGGCCTGAGACCCCAAATCCAAAGGGGGGACCCCAAAACCCAACCTGGGGGGGGCAAAGGGACCCCAAATCCAAGGGGGGGGACCCCAAAACCCACCCTGGGGAGGGCCTGAGACCCCAAAACCCACCCTGGGGAGGCAAAGGGACCCCAAAACCCACCCTGGGGAGGGCCTGAGACCCCAAAACCAAGGGGGGGACCCCAAATTCTCAAGGAGGGGGCACCAGGGGACCCCAAAAGCCAACTTGGGGGGGCAAAGAGACCCCAAAACCCAACCTGGGGAGGGCCTGAGACCCCAAAACCCACCCTGGGGAGGCAAAGGGACCCCAAACCCAAGGGGGGGACCCCAAAAGCCAACTTGGGGGGGCAAAGGGACCCCAAAACCCACCCTGGGGAGGGCCTGAGACCCCAAAACTAAGAGAGGGGGACCCCAAAAGCCAACTTGGGGGGGCAAAGGGACCCCAAAAGCCACCCTGGGGAGGCAAAGGGACCCCAAATCCAAGGGGGGGGACCCCAAAACCCAACCTGGGGGGGCAAAGGGACCCCAAAACCCACCCTGGGGAGGCAAAAGGACCCCAAACCCAAGGGGGGGGACCCCAAATTCTCAAGGAGGGGGCACCAGGGGACCCCAAAAGCCAACTTGGGGGGACAAAGGGACCCCAAAACCCACCCTGGGGAGGGCCTGAGACCCCAAAACCCACCCTGGAGAGGCAAAGGGACCCCAAACCCAAGGGGGGGGACCCCAAAACCCACCCTGGGGAGGGCCTGAGACCCCAAAACCCACCCTGGGGAGGCAAAGGGACCCCAAATCCAAGGGGGGGACCCCAAAAAGCCAACTTGGGGGGGCAAAGGGACCCCAAAACCCACCCTAGGAAGGCAAAGGGACCCCAAACCCAAGGGGGGGGACCCCAAAACCCACCCTGGGGAGGCAAAGGGACCCCAAACCCAAGGGGGGGACCCCAAAACCCACCCTGGGGAGGGCCTGAGACCCCAAAACCCACCCTGGGGAGGCAAAGGGACCCCAAAACCAAGGGGGGGACCCCAAATTCTCAAGGAGGGGGCACCAGGGGACCCCAAAAGCCAACTTGGGGGGGCAAAGGGACCCCAAAACCCACCCTGGGGAGGGCCTGAGACCCCAAAACCCACCCTGGGGAGGCAAAGGGACCCCAAACCCAAGGGGGGGGACCCCAAAACCCACCCTGGGGAGGGCCTGAGACCCCAAAACCAAGGGGGGGACCCCAAATTCTCAAGGAGGGGGCACCAGGGGACCCCAAAAGCCAACTTGGGGGGGGCAAAGGGACCCCAAAACCCACCCTGGGGAGGCAAAGGGACCCCAAACCCCAAGGGGGGGGACCCCAAAACCCACCCTGGGGAGGGCCTGAGACCCCAAAACCCACCCTGGGGAGGCAAAGGGACCCCAAACCCAAGGGGGGGACCCCAAAAGCCAACTTGGGGGGGCAAAGAGACCCCAAAACCCACCCTGGGGAGGCAAAAGGACCCCAAACCCAAGGGGGGGACCCCAAATTCTCAAGGAGGGGGCACCAGGGGACCCCAAAAGCCAACTTGGGGGGGCAAAGAGACCCCAAAACCCACCCTGGGGAGGCAAAGGGACCCCAAATCCAAGGGGGGGGACCCCAAAACCCACCCTGGGGAGGGCCTGAGACCCCAAAACCCACCCTGGGGAGGCAAAGGGACCCCAAAACCCACCCTGGGGAGGGCTTGAGACCCCAAATCCAAGGGGGGGGACCCCAAAACCCAGCCTGGGGAGGGCCTGAGACCCCAAAACTCACCATGGGGAGGCAAAGGGACCCCAAAACCAAGGGGGGGGACCCCAAAAACCAACTTGGGGGGGCAAAGGGACCCCAAAACCCACCCTGGGGAGGGCCTGAGACCCCAAAACTAAGGGGGGGACCCCAAAAACCACCCTGGGGAGGCAAAGGGACCCCAAACCCAAGGGGGGGACCCCAAAAGCCAACTTGGGGGGGCAAAGGGACCCCAAAAGCCACCCTGGGGAGGCAAAGGGACCCCAAAACCAAGCGGGGGGACCCCAAAACCCAGCCTGGGGGGGCAAAGGGACCCCAAAACCCACCCTGGGAAGGCAAAGGGACCCCAAAACCCACCCTGGGGAGGCAAAGGGACCCCAAATCCAAGGGGGGGGGACCCCAAAACCCACCCTGGGGAGGGCCTGAGACCCCAAATCCAAAGGGGGGACCCCAAAACCCAACTTGGGGTGGGCCTGAGACCCCAAAACTAAGGGAGGGGGACCCCAAAACCCAACCTGGGGGGGCAAAGGGACCCCAAAACCCACCCTGGGGAGGCAAAGGGACCCCAAACCCCAAGGGGGGGGACCCCAAAACCCACCCTGGGGAGGGCCTGAGACCCCAAACCCCACCCTGGGGAGGCAAAGGGACCCCAAAACCCACCCTGGGGAGGCAAAGGGACCCCAAAACCAAGGGGGGGACCCCAAATTCTCAAGGAGGGGGCACCAGGGGACCCCAAAAGCCAACTTGGGGGGGGCAAAGGGACCCCAAAACCCACCCTGGGGAGGCAAAGGGACCCCAAACCCAAGGGGGGGGACCCCAAAACCCACCCTGGGGAGGGCCTGAGACCCCAAAACCAAGGGGGGGACCCCAAATTCTCAAGGAGGGGGCACCAGGGGACCCCAAAAGCCAACTTGGGGGGGCAAAGAGACCCCAAAACCCACCCTGGGGAGGCAAAGGGACCCCAAATCCAAGGGGGGGGACCCCAAAACCCACCCTGGGGAGGGCCTGAGACCCCAAAACCCACCCTGGGGAGGCAAAGGGACCCCAAATCCAAAGGGGGGGGACCCCAAAACCCACCCTGGGGAGGGCCTGAGACCCCAAAACCCACCCTGGGGAGGCAAAAGGACCCCAAACCCCAAGGAGGGGGACCCCAAAACCCACCCTGGGGAGGGCTTGAGACCCCAAATCCAAAGGGGGGACCCCAAAACCCAACCTGGGGGGGCAAAGGGACCCCAAACCCAAGGGGGGGGACCCCAAAACCCACCCTGGGGAGGCAAAAGGACCCCAAAACCCAAGGGGGGGACCCCAAAACCCACCCTGGGGGGGCAAAGGGACCCCAAACCCCAAGGGGGGGGACCCCAAAACCCCCCCCTTTCCCCTCACATCTTTGATCTGGACGGTGAATTCCTTCTCCTGGTGGCGGCTGCGGCCGCCCGGGGGGGGTTCTGCGGGCGGGGGGGGTTGGGGGGGGGCGTTTTCGGGGTACCCCCCCCCTCCCCGGGCCCCCCCAAACTCTTCGGGGGGCCACTGGCCCGAGAGCACCGCTTGGCAGACGCGTTCCAACCTCCGGATGAGGGCTCGAGGCTAAAAGAGGGGGGGAAAGAAAGGGTTAAAGGGGGGGGCACCCAAATTTGAGGGGGTTTAAGGGGTTTTGGGGACCCCCCTCTTTAATTTGAGGGGGGGCTCGGGGGGCTCAGGGCACCCCAAGAGGTTTGGGGGGGTCCCAAAGGTGCTGCCCCCTCCCCTTTCCGTTGCCCTATTTGAGGTGGGTTATGTAATTTGAGGGGGGGGCTATAAAAATTGGGGGGGGGGCACCCAAATTTGGGGGGGTTTAAGGGGTTTTGGGGACCCCCCTCTTTAATTTGAGGGGGGGCTCAGGGTCCTCGGGGCACCCCAAGAGGTTTGGGGGGGTCCCAAAGGTGCTGCCCCCCCCCCCTTTCGGTCTCATTTTGAAGGGGTGGGCTACCAACTTTGAGGGGGGGGCTATAAAAACTGGGGGGGGGCACCCAAATTTGGGGGGGTTTAAGGGGTTTTGGGGACCCCCCTCTTTAATTTGAGGGGGGGCTCAAGGTCCTGGGTGGCCCCTGAGGGGTGGGAGAGGGGTCCAAAGTGCCCCCCCCCCCCCCCCCTTTTTTTTTGAGGTCAGGGCTCACCTTGGGCCATTGGTGGAGGTGGGGGGGGGCGGGAGGGGGCGGGGCTTGGGGAGGAAGGGGCGGAGCTTCCTCCTCCTCTTCCTCCTCCTCCTCTTCTTCTTCTTCTCCATCGTCTTCGTCTTCTTCAGGACCTGGAAGAAAAGGGGGGGCGGGGGGTCCTGAGGGGGCTTTGGGGACCTGGGATGGGGTCCCACCAGGATCTAAGGTGGCTTTGAGGACCTGGGATGGGTTCCCACCACATCTTGAGGGGGTTCCTTGACCTGGGGATGGGTTCCCACCACGATTTGAGGAGGTCCAACCACGTTTTAGGGGGGTTCCTTGACCTGGGATGGGTTCCCACCATGATTTAAGGTGGCTTTGAGGACCTGGGATGGGTTCCCACCGTGTTTTAGGGGGATTCTGGGATGTGGGATGGGTTCCCACCAGGATTTAAGGAGGTCCCACCACATCTTGAGGGGGTTCCTTGACCTGGGATGGGTTCCCACCAGGATTTAAGGAGGTCCCACCACATCTTGAGGGGGTTCCTTGACCTGGGGATGGGTTCCCACCACGATTTGAGGGGTTCCCACCACATTTTGGGGGGGTTCCTTGATCTGGGATGGGGTCCCACCAGGATCTCAGGTGGCTTTGAGGACCTGGGATGGGTTCCCACCACATCTTGAGGGGGTTCCTTGACCTGGGGATGGGTTCCCACCACGATTGGAGGGGTTCCCACCACGTTTTAGGGGGGGGGTTTTGACCTGGGATGGGTTCCCACCATGATTTAAGGTGGCTTTGAGGACCTGGGATGGGTTCCCACCACATCTTGAGGGGGCTCCTTGACCTGGGATGGGGTCCCACCAGGATCTAAGGTGGCTTTGAGGACCTGGGATGGGTTCCCACCATGTTTTAGGGGGATTCTTGGATGTGGGATGGGTTCCCACCAGGATTTAAGGGGTTCCCACCACGTTTTAGGGGGGTTCCTTGACCTGGGGATGGGTTCCCACCAGGATTGGAGGGGTTCCCATCACATTTTAGGGGGGGTTCTTGACCTGGGATGGGTTCCCACCATGATTTAAGGTGGCTTTGAGGACCTGGGATGGGTTCCCACCACATCTTGAGGGGGTTCCTTGACCTGGGATGGGTTCCCACCAGGATTTGAGGGGTTCCCATCACATCTTCAGGGGGTTCCTTGACCTGGGGATGGGTTCCCACCACGATTTGAGGAGGTCCAACCACGTTTTAGGGGGGTTCCTTGACCTGGGATGGGTTCCCACCATGATTTAAGGTGGCTTTGAGGACCTGGGATGGGTTCCCATCACATCTTGAGGGGGTTCCTTGATCTGGGATGGGGTCCCACCAGGATCTCAGGTGGCTTTGAGGACCTGGGATGGGTTCCCACCATGTTTTAGGGGGATTCTTGGATGTGGGATGGGTTCCCACCATGAATTAAGGGGTTCCCACCACGTTTTAGGGGGCTTCCTTGACCTGGGATGGGTTCCCACCAGGATCTCAGGTGGTTTTGAGGACCTGGGATGGGTTCCCACCATGTTTTAGGGGGATTCTTGGACGTGGGATGGGTTCCCACCAGGATTTAAGGAGGTCCCACCACATCTTAAGGGGGCTCCTTGACCTGGGGATGGGTTCCCACCACATCTTGAGGGGGTTCCTTGACGTGGGGATGGGTTCCCACCAGGATTTGAGGGGTTCCCATCACATCTTGAGGGGATTCCTTGACCTGGGATGGGTTCCCACCATCATTTAAGGAGGTCCCACCACATCTTGAGGGGGTTCCTTGACCTGGGGATGGGTTCCCACCAGGATTTAAGGGATTCCCATCACATTTTGGGGGGGTTCCTTGACCTGGGATGGGGTCCCACCAGGATCTGAGGTGGCTTTGAGGACCTGGGATGGGTTCCCATCACATCTTGAGGGGGTTCCTTGACCTGGGATGGGTTCCCACCACGATTTAAGGTGGCTTTGAGGACCTGGGATGGGTTCCCACCACATCTTGAGGGGGTTCCTTGACCTGGGATGGGGTCCCACCAGGATCTAAGGTGGCTTTGAGGACCTGGGATGGGTTCCCACCGTGTTTTAGGGGGATTCTGGGATGTGGGATGGGTTCCCACCAGGATTTAAGGAGGTCCCACCACATCTTGAGGGGGTTCCTTGACCTGGGGATGGGTTCCCACCATCATTTAAGGAGGTCCCACCACATCTTGAGGGGGTTCCTTGACCTGGGATGGGTTCCCACCATCATTTAAGGAGGTCCCATCACATCTTGAGAGGGTTCCTTGACGTGAGGATGGGTTCCCACCACGATTGGAGGGGTTCCCATCACATTTTAGGGGGGGTTCTTGACCTGGGATGGGTTCCCACCAGGATTTAAGGTGGCTTTGAGGACCTGGGATGGGTTCCCACCACATCTTGAGGGGGTTCCTTGACCTGGGATGGGGTCCCACCAGGATCTCAGGTGGTTTTGAGGACCTGGGATGGGTTCCCACCATGTTTTAGGGGGATTCTTGGATGTGGGATGGGTTCCCACCAGGATTTAAGGGGTTCCCATCACATCTTGAGGGGGTTCCTTGACCTGGGATGGGGTCCCACCATGATTTAAGGTGGCTTTGAGGACCTGGGATGGGTTCCCATCACATCTTGAGGGGGTTCCTTGACCTGGGATGGGTTCCCACCAGGATTTGAGGGGTTCCCACCACGTTTTAGGGGGGTTCCTTGACCTGGGATGGGGTCCCACCAGGATCTCAGGTGGCTTTGAGGACCTGGGATGGGTTCCCACCACATCTTGAGGGGGTTCCTTGACCTGAGATGGGTTCCCATCACATCTTGAGGGGGCTCCTTGACCTGGGGATGGGTTCCCACCACGATTTGAGGGGTTCCCACCACATCTTGAGGGGGTTCCTTGACCTGGGATGGGTTCCCACCAGGATTTAAGGAGGTCCCACCACATTTTGAGGGGGTTCCTTGATGTGGGGATGGGGTCCCACCAGGATCTCAGGTGGCTTTGAGGACCTGGGATGGGTTCCCACCATGTTTTAGGGGGATTCTTGGATGTGGGATGGGTTCCCACCAGGATTTAAGGGGTTCCCACCACATCTTGAGGGGGTTCCTTGACCTGGGATGGGGTCCCACCAGGATCTCAGGTGGCTTTGAGGACCTGGGATGGGTTCCCACCATGTTTTAGGGGGATTCTTGGACGTGGGATGGGTTCCCACCAGGATTTAAGGAGGTCCCACCACATCTTGAGGGGGTTCCTTGACGTGGGATGGGTTCCCACCAGGATTTAAGGAGGTCCCACCACATCTTGAGGGGGTTCCCTGACCTGGGATGGGTCCCCCCCACCCCCCACCCCCCCTCACCCCTGTCCTCTTCGCTCTCCTCTTCGCACGACGACTCCTCCTCTTCCTCCTCCTCCTCCTCCTCCTCCACCTCCTCCCGCGGTGGCACCGGTGCTGCTGCAGCTGCTGCTGGTGCTGCTGGTGGTGGTGCTGGTGGTGGTGGGACCTCCCCAGCTTCTCCTCCTGCCCGGAGGAAGCTCCACCTGGCGGCGGCGAAGGAGAAGTCGGGGTCTTCCAAGATGTCCAGGTCGGGGTTGGCCAGGCCGTGGCGGGCGGCGCCGCGGAGGAGTTCGCCGTCGTGGTGACCTCGTTGCCACCAGGGTGGAAGTTCTGGAGATGGTGGTGGTGGGCACAGGGCCAGGCGGGCGGCCAGGAGAGGGTGGGGCAGGACCTGCTCGCGGAGGAGACGCAGAAGGGCCAAGCGACGGAGACCTCGGGCGGCCCGGCCGGGGGACACCGGGGCCACCGGCACCGACGGGTCCGGGGGCTCTGGAGGAGGAGGGACAAAGGGGTCAAGGAGGGCGTCAAGGAGGACAAGGTCTTCGTGGAGGTCGTTGAGGTCTTTGATGGGGTCATTGAGACCAACCTGGGGTCTTCGAGACCTTCAATGGGGTCATTGAGATCATCAATGGGGTCATCGAGGCCATCAATGGGGTCATTGAGACCATCAATGGGGTCGTGGAAACCATCAATGGGGTCATTGAGACCATCCTGGGGTCTTCAAGACCTTTAATGGGGTCATAAAGGTCATCAATGGGGTCATCGAGGTCATCAATGGGGTCATTGAGACCATCAATGGGGTCATGGAAACCATCAATGGGGTCATTGAGACCATCAATGGGGCCATTAAGAGCATCAATGGGGTCATGGAAACCATCAATGGGGTCATTGAGACCATCCTGGGGTCTTCAAGACCTTCACTGGGGTCATCAAGGTCATCAATGGGGTCATTGAGACCATCAATGGGGTCATTGAGACCATCCTGGGGTCTTCAAGACCTTCACTGGGGTCATCAAGGTCATCAATGGGGTCATTGAGACCATCAATGGGATCATGGAAACCATCAATGGGGTCATCGAGGCCATCAATGGGGTCATCGAGGCCATCAATGGGGTCACTGAGACCATTAATGGGGTCATTGAGACCATCAATGGGGTCACTGAGACCATCAATGGGGTCATTGAGACCATCAACGGGGTTTTCAAGGCCATCAATGGGGTCATTGAGACCATCCTGGGGTCTTCAAGACCTTCACTGGGGTCATCAAGGTCATCAATGGGGTCATTGAGACCATCAATGGGGTCATGGAAACCATCAATGGGGTCATCGAGGCCATCAATGGGGTCATCGAGGTCATCAATGGGGTCATTGAGACCATCAATGGGGTCATGGAAACCTTCAATGGGGTCATTGAGGTCATCAATGGGGTCATTGAGACCATCAATGGGGTCTTCAAGGCCATCAATGGGGTCATCGAGGCCATCAATGGGGTCATTGAGACCATCAATGGGGTCATGGAAACCATCAATGGGGTCATCGAGACCATCAATGGGGTCATTGAGACCATCAATGGGGTCATGGAAACCATCAATGGGGTCATTGAGACCATCAATGGGGTCTTCAAGGCCATCAATGGGGTCACTGAGACCATCCTGGGGTCTTCAAGACCTTCAATGGGGTCATCAAGGTCATCAATGGGACATCGAGATCTTCAATGGGGTCATCAAGGCCATCAATGGGATCATTGAGACCATCAATGGGGTCATGGAAACCATCAATGGGGTCATCGAGGTCATCAATGGGGTCATTGAGACCATCAATGGGGTCTTCAAGGCCATCAATGGGGTCATTGAGACCATCAATGGGGTCATGGAAACCATCAATGGGGTCATTGAGACCATCAATGGGGTCATCAAGGTCATCAATGGGGTCATGGAGACCATCAATGGGGTCATGGAAACCATCAATGGGGTCATCGAGGTCATCAATGGGGTCATTGAGACCATCAATGGGGTCTTCAAGACCTTCAATGGGGTCACCAAGGTCATCAATGGGGTCATTGAGATCTTCATTGGGGTCATTGAGACCATCAATGGGGTCTTCAAGGCCATCAATGGGGTCATTGAGACCATCAATGGGGTCATGGAGACCATCAATGGGGTCATTGAGACCATCAATGGGGCCATTAAGAGCATCAATGGGGTCATGGAAACCATCAATGGGGTCACTGAGACCATCCTGGGGTCTTCAAGACCTTTAATGGGGTCATCGAGGTCATCAATGGGGTCATCGAGGTCATCAATGGGGTCATTGAGACCATCAATGGGGTCTTCAAGGCCATCAATGGGGTCATTGAGATCTTCATTGGGGTCACTGAGACCATCAATGGGATCATCAAGGCCATCATTGGGGCCATCAAGACCTCCATTGGGTTCATCAACCCCATAGGGACTTCCAGACCTTCCATGAAGAGACCTCCAAACCCCCTGGAGATGCCTCCAAACCCTTAAAGACCTCCATAACCTCCACGAAGAGACCTCCAAACCCCCTGGAGATGCCTCCAGCCCCATAAAGACCTCCATAACCTCCACGAAGAGGCCCCCAAACCCCCCCCCCCGAGATGCCTCCAGCCCTCCCCGTACCGTCTCCGGGCGCGGGCGGGAGGCGCAGGACCTGCCGGCACATGGCGACGAAGCCGTGGTAGAACTTGGTGAGGTCCTCGTCCGTCTTCTTCTCCAACCTGGCCAAAGCCCGGAAGCGACCCCAGAAGAAACGTCCCCCCTCGGCCTCCAACTCCACCCCGAAGGTCGAGGCCACCCGGTAGAAGTCGGCCTGTTCGCGGCGGGTCCACCTGGAGAAGAGGTCACCACGGAGGTCCCACCACCACCAGACCCCCTGCAGAAGGTCCAACCACCCCAAAACCTCACTGGAAGAGGTCCCACCGACCACCCAAAGGGCTCCAAGATGAGGTTCCACCACCCCAAGAGCTCCTGGAGAAGGTCCAACCACCCCAAAACCCCATTGGGAAGGTCCCACCGACCACCCAAAGGGCTCCAAGATGAGGTCCCACCACCCCCAAACCCCCCGAGATGCCTCCAAACCCCCTTTTTCCACCTCCAAACCTCCCTGAGATGCCCTCAAACCCCCTGGAGATGCCTCCAAACCCATAAAGACCCCCCCAAACCCCCTGGAGATGCCCCCAAACCCCCTCAGATGCCCTCAAACCCCCCCAGATGCCCCCAAACCCCCCCCAAGATGCCCTCAAACCCATGAAGCCCCCCATAACTCCCCCTCAGATGCCCCCAAACCCCCTGGAGATGCCCTCAAACCCCCCCAAGATGCCTCCAAACCCCCCTCAGATGCCCCCAAACCCCCCCCAGATGCCTCCAAACCCCCCCAAGATGCCCCCAAACCCCCTTTTTCCACCTCCAACCCCCCCCAGATGCCCCCAAACCCCCTGGAGATGCCCCCAAACCCCCCCAGATGCCCTCAAACCCCCCCCAGATGCCCCCAAACCCCCTCAGATGCCCTCAAACCCCCCTCAGATGCCCTCAAACCCATGAAGCCCCCCATAACTCCCCCTCAGATGCCCCCAAACCCCCTGGAGATGCCCCCAAACCCCCCCCAGATGCCTCAAAACCCCCCCAGATGCCATTAAACCCCCCTGAGATGCCCTCAAACCCCCCCCAGATGCCCTCAAACCCCCTGGAGATGCCCCCAAACCCCCTTTTTCCACCTCCAACCCCCCCCAGATGCCCCCAAACCCCCTGGAGATGCCCTCAAACCCCCCCGAGATGCCCCCAAACCCCCCCCAGATGCCTCCAAACCCCCCTCAGATGCCCCCAAACCCCCTCAGATGCCCCCAAACCCCCCCAGATGCCCCAAACCCCCCCCCAGATGCCCCCAAACCCCTCCAGATGCCCCCAAACCCCCCTGAGATGCCCCCAAACCCCCCGAGATGCCCCCAAACCCCCTTTTTCCACCTCCAAACCCCCCCCAGATGCCCCCAAACCCCCTGGAGATGCCCCCAAACCCCCCCCAGATGCCCCCAAACCCGCCCCAGATGCCCCCAAACCCCCTTTTTCCACCTCCAACCCCCCCCAGATGTCCCCAAACCCCCCCCAGATGCCCCCAACCCCCCCCAAGATGCCCCCAAACCCCCCCAGATGCCCCCAAACCCCCTTTTTCCACCTCCAACCCCCCCCAAGATGCCCTCAAACCCCCTCAGATGCCCCCAAACCCCCCCAAATGCCCCCAAACCCCCCCCCAGATGCCCCCAATCCCCCTTTTTTCACCTCCAAACCCCCCTGAGATGCCCTCAAACCCCCCCCCAAATGCCCCCAAACCCCCCTGAGATGCCCCCAAACCCCCCGAGATGCCCCCAAACCCCCCCCCAGATGCCCCCAAACCCCCTTTTTCCACCTCCAACCCCCCCCCAGATGCCCCCAAACCCCCCCCCGAGATGCCCCCAAACCCCCTTTTTCCACCTCCAAACCCCCCCAGATGCCCCCAACCCCCCCCAGATGCCCCCAAACCCCCCCCAGATGCCCCCAAACCCCCCCCAGATGCCCCCAAACCCCCTCAGATGCCCTCAAACCCCCCCAAGATGCCTCCAAACCCTTAAAGACCCCCATAACCCCCCCCCAGATGCCCCCAACCCCCCCCAGATGCCCTCAAACCCCCTCAGATGCCCCCAAACCCCCCGAGATGCCCCCAAACCCCCCCCCAGATGCCCCCAAACCCCCTTTTTCCACCTCCAAACCCCCCCCAGATGCCCTCAAACCCCACCAAGATGCCCCCAACCCCCCCCCAGATGCCCCCAAACCCCCTCAGATGCCCCCAAACCCCCCCAGATGCCCCCAAACCCCCCGAGATGCCCCCAAACCCCCCCCCAGATGCCCCCAAACCCCCTTTTTCCACCTCCAACCCCCCCCAGATGCCCCCAAACCCCCCTAAGATGCCCTCAACCCCCCCCCAGATGCCCTCAAACCCCCCCCAGATGCCCCCAAACCCCCTTTTTCCACCTCCAACCCCCCCCAGATGCCCCCAAACCCCCTGGAGATGCCCTCAACCCCCCCCCAGATGCCCTCAACCCCCCCCCAGATGCCCTCAAACCCCCTGGAGATGCCCCCAAACCCCCTTTTTCCACCTCCAAACCCCCCCCAGATGCCCCCAAACCCCCCCCAGATGCCCCCAAACCCCCTTTTTCCACCTCCAAACCCCCCTCAGATGCCCCCAAACCCCCCTGAGATGCCCTCAAACCCATGAAGCCCCCCATAACTCCCCCCAAGATGCCCTCAAACCCCCCCAGATGCCCTCAAACCCCCCCCAGATGCCCCCAAACCCCCTTTTTCCACCTCAAACCCCCTCAGATGCCCCCAACCCCCCCCCCGATGCCCCCAAACCCCCCCGAGATGCCCTCAAACCCCCCCAAATGCCCTCAAACCCCCCCCAGATGCCCCCAAACCCCCCCCAGATGCCCCCAATCCCCCTAAGATGCCCCCAAACCCCCCCGAGATGCCCCCAAACCCCCCCCAGATGCCCCCAAACCCCCTTTTTCCACCTCCAACCCCCCCCAGATGCCCCCAAACCCCCCCAAGATGCCCCCAAACCCCCCCAGATGCCCCCAAACCCCCCCCAGATGCCTCCAAACCCCCTCAGATGCCCTCAAACCCCCCCAAGATGCCTCCAAACCCTTAAAGACCCCCATAACCCCCCCCCAGATGCCCCCAACCCCCCCCCAGATGCCTCCAAACCCCCCTCAGATGCCCCCAAACCCCCCGAAGATGCCCCCAAACCCCCCCCGAGATGCCCTCAAACCCCCCCCAGATGCCCTCAAACCCCCTTTTTCCACCTCCAACCCCCCCCCAGATGCCCCCAAACCCCCCCCAGATGCCCCCAATCCCCCTTTTTCCACCTCCAACCCCCCCCAGATGCCCCCAAACCCCCCGAGATGCCCTCAAACCCCCCCAAATGCCCCCAAACCCCCCTCAGATGCCCCCAAACCCCCCCCAGATGCCCTCAAACCCCCCCCAGATGCCCTCAAACCCCCCCCAGATGCCCCCAAACCCCCTTTTTCCACCTCCAACCCCCCCCCAGATGCCCCCAAACCCCCCCAGATGCCCCCAAACCCCCCCGAGATGCCCTCAAACCCCCTCAAGATGCCCTCAAATCCATGAAGCCCCCCATAACTCCCCCTCAGATGCCCCCAAACCCCCTGGAGATGCCCTCAACCCCCCCCAAGATGCCTCCAAACCCCCCCCAGATGCCCTCAAACCCCCCCAAGATGCCTCCAAACCCCCCCCAGATGCCCTCAAACCCCCCCAAGATGCCCCCAAACCCCCTCAGATGCCCCCAAACCCCCCCCAGATGCCCCCAAACCCCCCTCAGATGCCCTCAAACCCCCTTTTTCCACCTCCAAACCCCCCCCAGATGCCCCCAATCCCCCCGAGATGCCCTCAAACCCCCTCAAGATGCCCTCAAATCCATGAAGCCCCCCATAACTCCCCCCAAGATGCCCCCAAACCCCCCCCAGATGCCCCCAAACCCCCTTTTTCCACCTCCAACCCCCCCCAGATGCCCCCAAACCCCCCTCAGATGCCCCCAAACCCCCCCCAAATGCCCCCAAACCCCCTTTTTCCACCTCCAAACCCCCCTCAGATGCCCCCAAACCCCCCCCAGATGCCCCCAATCCCCCCGAGATGCCCCCAAACCCCCCTGAGATGCCCTCAAACCCCCTCAGATGCCCTCAAACCCATGAAGCCCCCCATAACTCCCCCCCAGATGCCCCCAAACCCCCCCCAGATGCCCCCAAACCCCCCCAGATGCCCCCAATCCCCCCGAGATGCCCTCAAACCCCCCCAAATGCCCCCAAAGCCCCCCCCCGGACCCCACCTCTGGTGTTTCTCGGCCCGGGGCGGGTGCCGCAGCCGACACGAGCCCTGGCACCGTCGCCGTCGCCGTTCGCGTTCTCGTTCCGCTCCGCGTTCGGCCGGGGGGGCCCCGGGGGGCGGCGCCGAGCGTTGGCACGCGGCCAGCAGGCGCCTCAGCCGCGCCGTCAGCGCCGAACCCGGCGGCCAACGCGGGGAGGGGGGGGGGAGCTGAGGGGGGGGGGAGAGAAAAGAGGGGGGGAGGGGGGGGTCAGCAGGGGGTCTCTATGGGGTGGGGGGAGCACCCAGAGGGTCTCTATGGGGTGGGAGGGGCACCCAGGGGGTCCCTATGGGGTGTGGGGGGGTCTCATAGGGTCTCTATGGGGTGGGGGGGAGCACCCAGGGGGTCCCTATGGGGTGGGGGTGGGGGTCCCAGAGGGTCTCCATAGGGGGGGAGGGCACCCAGAGGGTCCCTATGGGGTGGGGGGGACAGTGGGAGGGGAGAGGGGGGCACCCAGGGGGTCCCTGTGGGGTGGGGGGAGCACCCAGAGGGTCTCTATGGGGTGGGGGGGGGGCACCCAGGGGGTCCCTGTGGGGTGGGGGGGTCTCTATGGGGTGTGGGGGGTCCCAGAGGGTCTCTGTGGGGTGGGAGGGGTCCCATAGGGTCCCTGTGGGGTGGGGGGGTCTCTATGGGGTGGGGGGTCCCAGAGGGTCTCTGTGGGGTGGGAGGGGTCCCATAGGGTCCCTATGGGGTGGGGGGGGCACCCAGAGGGTCTCTGTGGGGTGGGAGGGGTCCCATAGGGTCCCTATGGGGTGGGGGGGACTGTGGGAGGGGAGAGGGGGTCACCCAGGGGGTCTCTATGGGGTGGGGGGGCACCCAGAGGGTCTCTATGGGGTGGGGGGGGGTCCCAGAGGGTCTCTGTGGGGTGGGGGGGCACCCAGGGCATCCCTGGGGGGGGGGAGGGGCACCCAGGGGGTCCCTATGGGGTGAGGGGAGCACCCAGGAGGTCCCTGTGGGGGGGGGGGGAGCACCCAGAGGGTCTCTATGGGGTGGGGGAGCACCCAGGGGGTCCCTGTGGGGTGGGAGGGGCACCCAGGGGGTCCCTGTGGGGTGTGGGGGGGTCTCTATGGGGTGGGGGGGCACCCAGGGCATCCCTGGGAGGGGAGAGGGGGTCACCCAGGGGGTCTCTATGGGGTGGGGTGGGGGGGCACCCAGAGGGTCTCCATAGGGGGGGGGGAGCACCCAGAGGGTCCCTATGGGGTGGGTGGGGGGTCTCATAGGGTCTCTATGGGGTGGGGGGGCACTCATGGGGTCCCTATGGGGTGGGGGGGGGTCCCAGAGGGTCTCTGTGGGGTGGGGGGATCACCCAGAGGGTCTCTATGAGGTGGGGGAGAGCACCCAGGGGGTCCCTGGGGGGTGGGGGGGGGTCCCAGAGGGTCCCTATGGGGTAGGGGGGGTCTCTATGGGGTGGGGGGGGGCACCCAGAGGGTCCCTGGGGGGGGGGGGCCCAAGGGGTCCCTGTGGGGTGGGGGTGGGGTCTCATAGGGTCTCTATGGGGTGGGGGGGGTCCCAGAGGGTCTCCATAGGGGGGGAGGGCACCCAGGGGGTCCCTATGGGGTGGGGGGGAGCACGCAGAGGGTCTCTATGGGGTGGGGGAGCACCCAGGGGGTCCCTGTGGGGGTGGGGGGTGTCCCTATGGGGTGGGGGGAGCACCCAGGGGGTCCCTGTGGGGTGGGGGGGTGTCCCTATGGGGTGGGGGAGCACCCAGGGGGTCCCTGTGGGGTGGGGGGGGGTCTCTATGGGGTGGGGGGTCCCAGAGGGTCTCTGTGGGGTGGGGGGGACCCATAAGGTCTCTATGGGGT
>JAUMJJ010000777.1:0-38198 GCA_033556795.1 Tapera naevia | reverse complement strand
GAATTTTTCCTCATCCATGGTATAGGGTCCCCTCCTCCTTGACTCCATCCCCCAATCCAAGTCCCCCCTCCCTAATTTACACCCCCTCCATGATTTACCCCCCCCCCTCCAATTTATTCCCTTTATCCTTGTCTTAGACCCTCCCATCATGATTAACCTCCCTCCCCACCCTTGTTTCAGGGCCCCCCCCTCTTGATTTATGCTCCCCCTCCCTGATTTATCCCCTTTCATTTGTGATTTGCTCTCCCCATCCATGATTTAGGCCCCCTCCCCAAATTCTCCTCCATCCATCATTTAGGGCCCCAGTTTCCTGATCAACCCCCCCGTCAATTTAGTTTTCCCCTTCCCTTATTTATCCCTTTCATCCATGATTGATTCAATCCATGTGTGACTTAGGGTCCCTCCTCCATGATTTTTCCCCCCTCCTCCCTGATTTTTTCACCCCCTCCCTGATTTTTCCCCCTGATTTCCTCCCCGCTCTATCTTCCCTCCCAGATTTAACCCCCCCCATGCCTGTTTTATCCCCCCCCTCCCCAACTGATGTCTACCTCCATGATTGCCCCCCCATCCATTATTTAGGGGTTCCTCTCTCACCTTTAGCACCCCCCAATATTTTGGTTCTTCTCTCAGTGTTTTGCCACATTTTTTTGCCTCCTTTCCAGACTTTTTTTTTGCTGTTTAAGGGGCTCCTTCAGCCTCTTCTTTGGGTTTTGGGCTTCTCTCTGTGGCTTCCCCTAACTTAGGCCCCCCCCCATTTACGGGATATCCCCCCCTTCAAGGGTTTCCCCCCCCTCCACCAAGATTCCTTCCCCCCTCCCTTTTCCTGGGATTTAGGATCCCCCCTGTTTCTACTTCCCTGGGAATCCTTCCCTTTCCAATTTATCCCCTCATCACTTGGAACTCTCCCCTCACCATCACTTAGTTTCTCTTTTCCATCACTTAGCCCCCCCCCTTCATAATTTACCCCCCCCCACGGGTCACCCCATCATTCAGCCCCCCCAATAGCGACCCCCAAGGTTTCACCCCTCACCCTCAAATTTTGCTCCCCCCACCCCCTTCCAGAAGCACCCGGCTTCCCCCCCCCTCCTCACTCCGTGGCGAGCGACCGGGACCGAGGATGGACTGGTTGTGATTCCCGGTAAGGGCCCCCCCTTTTTCTCTGCTAGTGCCCCCCGCTGTTTTTTGGGGTGGGGGGTCACTAAAATTTCGGGGGGGGATATGAAAGAATGGCAAGGGGGGGGTAAGAATATGGTTGACACCTTTGAGAGAGGAGTTTTAGAGGGGGAGGACCTCAAACTGCCCCTATATGAGGGAGGGGACCCCAAACGGCCCCGTTCTTGCAGGGGGGGGCACCTCGAAACGCCTCCTTTCTGAGAAGGAGGCACCCCGGAACCACCCCCATTCTGGGGGGGAGAGGGGCACCCCAGAAAGCCCCAATCATGAGGGAACACCCAAAACCACCTCGCTCTGAGGGGGGTACCCCAAAATGCTCCCTTTCTAGGGGGGGCACCCCAAAATACTCCCTTTCTAAGAGAGGGACACCCCGAAGCACCCTCTTTCTGGGGGAAGGGCACCCCAAAGCACTCCCTTTCTAAGGGAGGGCATCCCAGAACACCCCTATTTTTTTGGGGGGGACCCCAAAACGCTTCCTTTCTGAGGGGGGGGGCACCCCAAAGTACTCCCTTTCTCGGGGAGCCACCCCAGAACACCCCTATTTTTTTGCGGGGGACCCCAAAATGCTTCCTTTCTAAGGGGTGCACCCCGAAGCACCCTATTTCTGAGGGGGGGCACCCCAAAGCACTCCCATTCTAAGAGGGGGCATCCCAGAACACCCCTATTTTTTTGGGGGGGGCACCTGAAACACTTCCTTTCTAAAGGGGGGCACCCAGAAGCGCCTGTTTTGGGGGGGGGGGGGGGCATCCCAAAGCGCCCTCTTTCTGGGGAGGGGTCACCCAAAAGCACTCCCTTTCTAAGAGGGGGGAGCCCAGAGCACCCCTATTTTTGTGGGGGGCACCCCAGAACTCCTCCTTTTTTTTTGGGGTGGCCCTGACACCCCAGGGACCGCTGCCCCCCCCTCCCTCCGCCCCCCAATTTGATGCGTCACCGTCACCAAACCGGCCGCGCCGGCAGCACCGGGACGGGCTGGGGAGGGGGGGGGGGGGGGCACAACCAGAGGGGCAACCGCGGGCAGAGCGCGTCGCGGCGCACGTAATTAGGTCACTAATTAGCTTCTCCTCGTTAGGCTGGTGGCGCTAATGACAGGGTGGTTGGTTTGGGGGGACCCCATCCCTGACTCTTCCCCCCCCCCCCCCCACTTTCCCCACGCCACGGCGGGGTTTTGCACATTCATTGTTCAGCCAGCGGGCGCGACGTCATCGGGCACCGCCGGCGTCACCGCGGAGCGTGCCGGGACGGCGAGTCCAGGAGGGGGGCACCGAGGGCCCTGACACCCCCCTATCCCCCCAATCTCATCCCGGTGTGTGTGTCCCCCCCCCCTCCCTGCACCCCAACCCAGGCGGAGCGCGAGGACCTGACCCCCCCTTCCCAAAATGAAAGTGGATCGGACAAAGCTGAAGAAAACCCCCACGGAGGCGGTGAGGGAAGGGGGGGGTTGGGGGCATTTGGGGGGGGTGGGGGGAGTTGGGGGGGATTGGGGGCATTTGGGGGGGTGAGGGGAGTTGGGGGCAGTTTGGGGGTGAGGGAGGGGGGGTTGGGGGCATTTGGGGGGGGTGGGGGGAGTTGGGGGCAGTTTGGGGGTGAGGGGGGGGTTGGGGGCATTTGGGGGGGGTGGGGGGAGTTGGGGGGATTGGGGGCATTTGGGGGGGTGAGGGGAGTTGGGGGCAGTTTGGGGGTGAGGGGGGGGGGTTGGGGGCATTTGGGGGGGGTGGGGGGAGTTGAGGGCAGTTTGGGGGTGGGGGGGGTTGGGGGCATTTGGGGGGGGTGGGGGGAGTTGGGGGCAGTTTGGGGGTGAGGGGGGGGTTGGGGGCATTTGGGGGGGTGGGGGGAATTGGGGGCAGTTTGGGGGTGAGGGGGGGGGGTTGGGGGCATTTGGAGGTGGGTGGGGGCGGTTTGGGTGGTTGGGGGCGTTTATGGGGAGTGGGGGTGTTTGGAGGGGCTTGGGGGCATTTTGGGGGGTTGGGGGCAGTTTGGGGGCATTTGTGGGAGGTGGGGGGCTTGGGGGCATTTATGGGGAGGGTTGGGGCAGTTTGAGGGAGTGGGGGCATTTATGGGGTGTTAGGAGCAGTTATGGGGGATGGGGGTGTTTGGAGGGGGTTGGGGGCAGTTTGGGGGCATTTATGGGAGGTTGGGGGCATTTATGGGGGGCTTGGGGGCATTTATGGGGGGGTGGGTATGTTTGGAGGGGATTGGGGGCATTTTTGGGGTGTAGGGAGCAGTTTGGGGGGTGGGGGCATTTATGGGGAGGGTTTAGGGGCATTTGGGGGGGTGGGGGCATTTATGGGGAGGGTTTGGGGGCATTTTAGGGGGACTTGGGGACATTTTCGGGAGGCTTGAGGGGTTTTGGGGGGGTTTGGGACATTTTGGGAGGGTGGGGGCAGTTGGGGAGAGGTTGGGGCCCTTTGGGGGGGGTCGTGAGGTTTGGGGTGTTTTGAGACATTTTTGGCACTTTTGAGTTTCAGAGGTTTGGGGGATTTGGGGACATTCTGAGGGGGGGTGGAGGTGCTGTAAGATTTGGGGACTTTGTGGGGGATTTGGGGACTTTTGGGGGGATTTGGAGAAATTGGGAGGATTTGGGGACAATCTGGGAGGTTGGAGATGCTGTAAGATTTGGGGGGGATTTGGGACGTTTTGGGGAGATTTTGAGAGGATTTGGGGACATTCTAGGGGGTTGGAGATGCTGTAAGATTTGGGGACATTTTGGGGGGATTTGGGGACATTCTGAGGGGGTTTGGAGGTGCTGTAAGATTTGAGGACTTTGAGGGGGATTTGGGGATTTTTGGGGGGATTTGGGGACAATCTGGGAGGTTGGAGATGCTGTGAGATTTGGGGGGGGATTTGGGGACGTTTTGGGGGGTTTGGGGACGTTGTGGGGGATTTGGAGATGCTGTAAGATTTGGGGACATTTTGGGGGGATTTGGAGACATTGTGAGGGGGTTTGGAGGGGCTGTAAGATTTGGGGATGTTTTGGGGGGATTGGGGATATTCTGGGGGTGTTGGAGTTGCTGTAAGATTTGGGGACGTTTTGGGACATTTTGGGGGGATTTGGGTACGTTCTGGAGATGCTGTAAGATTTGGGGACGTTTTGGGGGGTTTGGGGACATTCTGGGGGGGTTGGAGTTGCTGTAAGATTTGGGGACGTTTTGGGAGGATTTGGGGACATTCTGGGGTTCTGGAGATGCTGTAGGATTTAGGGACATTTTGGGGGGGATTTGGGGACACTTAATGGGGTTTTGGGCCATTCGGGGGGGTTGGAGATGCTGTAATGTTTTGGGGATGTTTGGGGGGGGGATTTGGGGACATTTTGGGGGGATTTGGGGACATTTTGGGGGGATTTGGGGACATTTTGGGGGGATTTGGGGACACTTAGGGGGGATTTGGGGCCGTTCTGAGGTGGCTGGAGATGTTGGAGGATTTGGGGACATCTTAGGGTGTTTGGAGTGAGGTGTTTGGGTTGCGGGGGGCTTTGGGGCCATTTTGGGGGACACTGGAGGAGTTTGGGGACCTCTGGGGGTGACGTTGAGGTCCCCCCCATCCCCTCCAGCCCGCCGACTGCCGGGCGCTGATCGAGAAGCTGAAGGGCTGTGGGGACGAGCAGCTCCTGGCCGAGCTCCAGCAGATCAAGACATGGAACATCGGGAAGGTGCGGGGGGGACCCCCAAACCTGGGGGGGTGGGGGGCATAAGGGGACACCCCGAAACACCCCAGCATTGCCAGGGGGTGGCACTGAGGTGTGGGGGGGGGGCGACGCTGATCTTGGCCCCAAACGCTGCTGGAGCCGCCCCAAAATGGAGGGTGGGGGGGGCAACCCCTGTTCACCCCTAAAATGACAGGGGGCACCCCAAAAAGGATGGGGACACCCTAAAAAGGGTACAGGGCAGCCCAAAAATGGCAGGGGCACCCCAGAAATGGTGGGGGGGCAACCCCTAAAAGGGCAGGAACGCCCCCAGAAAGGTGGGAACAGCCTAAAAAAGGTGGGAAACCCCCCAAAATGGCAGGGGGCTCCCCCCGAAAAGGCGGGAACAGCCTAAAAAAGGCGGGAACAGCCAAAAAATGGCAGGGGGCTCCCCCCAAAAAGGCGGGAACAGCCTAAAAAAGGCGGGAACACCCCAAAAATGGCAGGGGGCTCCCCCCAAAAAGGCGGGAACAGCTCCAGAAAGGCGGGAACAGCCTAAAAAAGGCGGGAACACCCCAAAAATGGCAGGGGGCTCCCCCAAAAGAGGCGGGAACAGCTCCAGAAAGGCGGGAACAGCCTAAAAAAGGCGGGAACACCCCAAAAATGGCAGGGGGCTCCCCCAAAAGAGGCGGGAACAGCTCCAGAAAGGCGGGAACAGCCTAAAAAAGGCGGGAACACCCCAAAAATGGCAGGGGGCTCCCCCAAAAGAGGCGGGAACAGCCTAAAAAAGGCGGGAACACCCCGAAAATGGCAGGGGGCTCCCCCCAAAAAGGCGGGAACCCCCACAAAAATGCCAGGGAGCTCCCCCCAAAAAGGCAAGAGCACCCCCAACAAGGCAGGAAGACCCTAAAAAAGACAGGGGGCCAAAAAAGGTGGGAACACCCCCCAAAAAAAGCGGGAACAGCCTAAAAATGGCACACGGCACCCCAAAAATGGTGGGAGCATCCCAAAAAAAGGCTGGAACAGCCCTAAAAAAGGCAGGAGCACCCCAAAAGTGGGGGGAGGGCACCCCCAAAAAAAGGCGGGAGCGCCCCCAGAAAGTCAGGAAGAGCCTAAAAATGACAGGGGGCACCCCAAAATAAGACAGGAATACTAAAAAATGGGGGAGTGGCACCCCAAAAGAGGCAGAAACACCCCAAATGAGGCAGGAACACTCTAAAAAAGGTGGGAATACGCCCCCCAAAAAAGCAGAAAGAGCCTAAAAAAGACAGGAACACCCCAGAAATGGCAGGGGCACCCAAAAAATGGCAAGAACACCCTAAAAATGATAGAGGGCACCCCCTAAATGGCAGGAACACCCCTAAAAAGGCAGGAACACAATAAAAATGGCAGGGGGTTCCCCCCAGAAAGACAAGAACATCCAAAAAAATGCAAGAACGGCCTAAAAAAAGGCAGGAACACCCCAAAAATGTGGGAGGGCACCCCCAAAAGAGGAGGGAACGCCCCCCTAAAAGACAGGAGCACCCTAAAAATGATGGGGGGCACCCCACACAAGACAGGAACACTAAAAAATGGGGGAGGGGACACCCCAAAAGAGGCAGAAACACCCCAAAAGAGGCAGGAGCACTCTAAAAAAGGTGGGAACACCCCCCAGAATAGTGGGAACAGCCTAAAAATGGCACAGGGCACCCCTAAAAGGGTGGGAACACCCCAAAAAAAGCGGAAAGAGCTTAAAAAGGCAGGAACACCCCAAAAATTGTAGGAGGGCACCCCCAAAAAAGGTGGGAACACCCAAAAAAGGCATGGTACGCCCCCCCAAAAAAACAGGAACACCCCAAAAATAGCAGAGGACACCCTAGAAAAAGCAGGAACACCCTAAAAATGGCAGGGGGCACACCCCAAAAAAAAGGTGTGAACAGACTCAAAAAGGCAGGAACAACCTTAAAAATGGAGGGGGGCCACCCCAGAAAGGGTGGGAACTCCCCCAAAAATGGTGGGAGGTCGCCCCAGAAAAGGTGGGAGCACCTCCAAAAGGCAGGAACACAGCAAAAATGGCAGGGGTCACCCCAAAAAAGGTGGGAACACCCCCCAAAAAAGCGGGAACAGCCTAAAAATGGCCCAGGGCACCCCAAAAAGGGTGGGAACACCCCCAAAAAAGCAGGAACGCCCCAAAAATTGTGGGGTGGCACCTCAAAAATGGTGAGAACGCCACAGAAATGTCGGGGGGTGCCTCCAAAATGGTAGAGTGCACCCCAGTTTTCTCACAAAGTGGCAGGAGGCACCCCAGAAATAGCAGGGGCGACCCTAATTCACCCATAGAATGGTAGAGACACCCCAGAAGTGGAAGGGGCACCCCGAAATGGAGGGAGCACCCCCAAAATGGTTGCAACACCCCAAAAATGGCAGGAGGCACCCCCATTCACCCACAAAATGGCAGGAACACCCCAAAAATGGCAAGAAGCAACCCCACTCGCCTACAAAATGTTAGAAGGCACCCCAGAAATGGCAGGAACACCCCAAAAATGGCAGGAACAGGTCAAAAATGGTGGGAACACCACAAAAAATGGTGGGAGGAACCCAGGCTTCTTCACAAGATGGCAGGGTGTACCCCAAAAACGGCAGAAACACCCCGAAATGTTGTGGGGCACCCAAATTCACCCACCAAATGGTGGGAACACCCCCAAAAATGGCGGTAGTGCACCCCAGTTTCCTCACAAAATGGCAGAGGGCCCCACAAAAATGGTAGGAGGCACCCTAATTCACCCCTAAAATGACGGGGACACCCCAAAAATAGCAGGGGGCACCCTATTTCGTCTGCAAAAATGGTGGGAACACCCCAAAAATGGTGGGGTGCACCCCAGTTTCCTTACAAAATGGCAGGGAGCACCGCAAAAGTGGGGAGGGGGCACCCCAGTTTCCTTACAAAATGGTGGGGAGCACCCAAAAAATGGTGGGGGGCACCCTAATTCACCCCCAAAATGGCGGGGACACCCTGAATATGGCAGAGATACCCCAAAAATGGTGGGGAGCACCCCATTTTTTTTCCCAACCCCCAGAATCCAACCCCTCTGCTCACAGAGCCCTAAAACCAGGAGTGGGGCCCCCCAGTCTCCCCCCAGCCCCCCTAAAATAGTAGAAGGGACCCCAAAACACAGAGGGGTTCCCCAATTCCCCTCCAGCCCCCCCAAAGCACCGAGGGGTTCCCCAGCCCCCCCAAAAGGGGTTCCCCAGTTTCCCCTCTGCTCCAGGGCTGTTGTAGCCTGAGCTCTCAGAACCCCAAAACCAGGAGTGGGGCCCCCCAGTCCCCCTAAAACAGCAGGAGGGACCCCCAAAACACCGAGAGGGTTCCCCAATTCCCCTCCAGCCCCCCCAAAACACCGAGAGGGTTCCCCAGTTCACCCCACAGCCCCCCCAAAAATAGGAAGCCCAGTTTCCCCACTGCCCCAGGGGTGCTGTTCTCCAACCCCTCTGCTCACAGAGCCCCAAAACTGGGAGGGGGGTACCCCAATCTCCTCACAGCCCCCCTAAAATAGCAGGAGGGACCCCAAAACACTGAGAGAGTTCCCTAATTCTCCCCCAGCCCCCCCAAAAGGGGTTCCCCAGTTTCCCCACTGCTCCAGGGCTATTGTAGCCTGAGCTCTCAGAACCCCAAAACCAGGAGTGGGGCCCCCCAGTCTTCCCCCAGCCCCCCTAAAATAGCAGGAGGGACCCCCAAAACGCTGAGAGGGTTCCCCAATTCCCCTCCAGCCCCCCCAAAGCACCGAGGGGTTCCCCAGCCCCCCCAAAAGGGGTTCCCCAGTTTCCCCACTGCTCCAGGGCTGTTATAGCCTGAGCTCTCAGAACCCCAAAACCAGGAGTGGGGCCCCCCAGTCTTCCCCCAGCCCCCCTAAAATAGCAGGAGGGACCCCCAAAACGCCGAGAGGGTTCCCCAATTCCCCTCCAGCCCCCCCAAAACACCGAGGGGTTCCCCAGTTCACCCCACAGCCCCCCAGAAATGGGAAGCCCAGTTTCCCTGCTTTGCTGTGGCTCCAACCCCTCTGCTCACAGAGCCCTAAAACCAGGAGTGGGGCCCCCCAGTCTGCCCACAGCCCCCCCAAAACAGCAGGAGGGACCCCCAAAACACCGAGGGGTTCCCCAATTCCCCTCCAGCCCCCCCAAAAGGGGTTCCCCAGTTTCCCCACTGCTCCAGGGCTGTTGTAGCCTGAGCTCTCAGAACCCCAAAACCAGGAGTGGGGCCCCCCAGTCTTCCCCCAGCCCCCCTAAAATAGCAGGAGGGACCCCCAGAACGCCGAGAGGGTTCCCCAGTTCCCCTCCAGCCCCCCCAAAACACCGAGGGGTTCCCCAGTTCACCCCACAGCCCCCCAGAAATGGGAAGCCCAGTTTCCCTGTTTTGCTGTGGCTCCAACCACTCTGCTCACAGAGCCCTAAAACCAGGAGTGGGGCCCCCCAGTCTTTCCCCAGCCCCCCTAAAACAGCAGGAGGGACCCCCAAAACGCCGAGAGGGTTCCCCAGTTCCCCTCCAGCCCCCCCAAAGCACCGAGGGGTTCCCCAGCCCCCCCAAAAGGGGTTCTCCAGTTTCCCCACTGCTCCAGGGCTGTTGTGGCCTGAGCTCTCAGAACCCCAAAACCAGGAGTGGGGCCCCCCAGTCTTTCCCCAGCCCCCCTAAAATAGCAGGAGGGACCCCCAAAACGCCGAGAGGGTTCCCCAGTTCCCCTCCAGCTCCCCCAAAACACCGAGGGCTTCCCCAGTTCACCCCACAGCCCCCCAGAAATGGGAAGCCCAGTTTCCCTGCTTTGCTGTGGCTCCAACCCCTCTGCTCACAGAGCCCTAAAACCAGGAGTGGGGCCCCCCAGTCTGCCCACAGCCCCCCCAAAACAGCAGGAGGGACCCCCAAAACACCGAGGGGTTCCCCAATTCCCCTCCAGCCCCCCCAAAAGGGGTTCCCCAGTTTCCCCACTGCTCCAGGGCTGTTATAGCCTGAGCTCTCAGAACCCCAAAACCAGGAGTGGGGCCCCCCAGTCTTCCCCCAGCCCCCCTAAAACAGCAGGAGGGACCCCCAAAACACCGAGAGGGTTCCCCAGTTCCCCTCCAGCCCCCCCAAAACACAGAGAGGGTTCCCCAATTCCCCTCCAGCCCCCCCCCCAAAGCCCTGAGGGGGCAGCAAGGCCCCCATTTCCCACCCCCCGAATCGGGCCCAACCCTCTGCCCTCCGTGCGCTGAATCGGGGTGTGTGTGGGGGGTCCCTTCGCCACCCCCCAGGGTATCGGGGTGTCACTCCCTGTCCCCCCCTCAGTGCGAGCTCTACCACTGGGTGGATCTCCTGGACCGTTTCGACGGGATCCTGGCGGAAGCGGGCCGCCCCGTGGAGAACATGTCCTGGATGTTGGCCTGCGACCGGCCCGAGCGGGAGCAGCTCAAAGCCCTCCTCTTGGCCCTCCTCAACTTCACCGCCCTCCTCATCGAGTACAGCTTCTCCCGGCACCTCTACAGCTCCATCGAGGTAGGGTGGGGGCGAGGGTGAGCTTTTTGAGGGTGTCTCCTCCAGTTGGTCACCAGTGGGGTCCTCCCAGGGATCGGTGTGGGGCCCAGTGCTCTTTAATCGTGGAATTGGAGAATTATCTGGGTGGGAAGAGGCCTCCAAGATTAAGTCCAAGCCTTAATCCAACACTATCACCATTAGCAGATCGTGGCACATCCAGTCTTGTCCAACACTACCACGGCACTCAGTGCCACATCCGTTTTAAAACCCTCCAGGGATGGTGAATCCACCCCCTCTCTGGTGAGGCCATTCCAAGGCCTGATTCCTCCCTCTGGGAAGAATTTTATTCTGCCATCCAGCCTAAACCTTCCCTGGCAAGAGTCTGAGCTGGTGCCCTCTTGTTCTGTCACCTGGGAGAAGAGTTTGACCCCCAGCTGACTGCAACCTCCTGTCAGAGAGTTGTGGAGGGCGAGGAGGAGCTCCTCGAGGGGGTTGAGTCCATCCTTAGCAAGTTGCCAAGCTGGGAGGAGGCGTCCATCTGCCGGAGGGCCCTACAGAGGGACCCTGACAGGATGGATCCATGAGCTGATTCCAGTGGGATGGTGTTGGACAAGTCCAAGTGCACTTTGGACACGACAGCCCCAGGCAGAGCTCCAGGCTGGGGACAGAGGAGAGTCGAGAAGAAAGGGACTTGGGAAGCTCAGCGTGGCCAAGGAGGCCAGGGGTGTCCTGGCCTGCGTCAGGAATGGTGTGGCCAGCAGGACTGGAGAAGGGATCATCCCCTTGTGCTGGGGCCAGGTGTGGGCCCCTGTTTGAGGGAGATGTTGGGGTGCTGGGGGGTGTCCAGAGGGTGGGGAAGGAGCTGGAGCACAAGGCCTGTGAAGAGAGAGCTGGGGTTGTTGAGCCTGGAGAGGAGGAGGCTCAGGGGAGGCCTCAGTGCTCTCTACAACTCCCTAAAAGGAGGCTGGAGGCAGGGGTTGGTCTCTCCAGGGAGAGAACAAGAGGACCTGGTCTCAAGCTTCATCAGGGGGAGGTTTAGGCTTGGTATTAGAAGATCCCTCACTGAAGGGTGATGGGAAGGAGCTGCCCAGGGGGGTGGTGGAATCATGGTCCCTGGAGGGGTTTAAAACCAGATTGGATGAGACGGTGCCGCGGTTTAGAGAGGAGTTGGTGTTGGGTCACAGGTTGGACTCGCTGATCTCAGAGGTCTTTTCCAACCTTTCCAGCAAATTTGCAGATGATACCAAGCTGGGAGGAAGGGTTGATCTGTTGGAGGGTGGGATGGGCATCCAGAGGGACCTGGGCAGGCTGGATCCATGGGATGATTCCAATGGGATGATGTTTAATGAGTCCAAATGTTGGGTGCTTCATCTTGGACACAACAATCCCATGCAGAGCTCCAGACTGGGGACAGAGTGGCTGGAGAGGAGTCAGGAACAAAGGGACTGGGAGTGCTGGTGGCCAGGAAGCTCCCCAGGAGCCAGCAGTGTGCCCAGGTGGCCAAGAGGGCCAATGGCATCCTGGTGGGCATCAGGAATGGTGTGGGGAGCAGGAGCAGAGGAGTTATCGTCCCCCTGTACTCGGCACTGGTCAGGCCTCACCTTGAATATTGTGTCCAGTTCTGGGCCCCCCAGTTTGGGAAGGATGTCAGGATGCTGGAGATGGTCCAGAGGAGGGCAACGAGGATGGGGAAGGGGCTGGAGCACAAGCCCTACGAGGAGAGACTGAGGGAGCTGGGGCTGTTTAGTCTGGAGAAGAGGAGGCTCAGGGGAGACCTCATTGCTCTCTACAACTCCCTAAAAGGAGGTTGTGGTCGGGCAGGGGTTGGTCTCTTCTCTCAGGGGACAGAACTGGAGGGGATGGACTCAAGCTTGGTCAGGGAAAGGTTGGACTGGATGTGAGGAGAAAGTTCTTCACTGAAAGGGTGATTGGTCACTGGAATGGGCACTGAGGGAGGGGGTGGAGTCACCGACCCTGGAGGGGTTTAAGGGGAGACTGGATGGGGCACTGGGTGCCATGGGTTAGATGATGGGTGGTGTTGGTGTTGGTGTTGGGTTCTAGGGTGGACTGGATGATCTCAGAGGTCCTTTCCACCCTTGTGACACTGTGAGACCTTGTGATACCGTGACGCCCCCAAAACCGCCACAAGTTGTGTGTGAGAGATTTTGGGGCATTTAAAAAGAAAAGGGAGTGTTTTTTTGGTGTCCCCCACCAGCACCTGACGACGCTGTTGGCCTCCTCGGACATGCAAGTGGTGCTGGCAGTGCTCAACCTCCTCTACGTCTTCAGCAAACGCTCCAACTACATCACCCGCCTGGGCTCCGACAAGCGCAGCCCCCTCCTCTCCCGCCTCCAGCACCTGGCAGAGGTAACAAAAATGGCTGAGGGGGGCGTCCCCTGAGGTTTTTTGGGGGTCCCCGACCGCCCTCTTTGGGCTTTGAGTGATGTTTTGTCCCTCCCGCGCAGAGCTGGGGCGGGAAAGAGAATGGATTTGGGTTGGCTGAGTGCTGCCGGGATCTCCACATGATGGTGAGCACAGCACCCCGCCTCGTCGTGGGTTGGGGGTCCCCTGAGGTCTCCTGTGTCTCCCCTGTCATGATTTGGGGGTCCCCTGATCTCTCCTGTGTCTCCCCCTTCGTGGTTTGGGGTCCCCTGATTTCTCCTATGTCCCCCTCGTTGTGGTTTGGGGTCCCCTGATCTCTCCTGTGTCCCCATCATTGTGTTTTAGGGTCCCCTGACACTGTTTTGGGGTCCCCAATGCCATCCTGTGTTGCTCCCGTCATGGTTTGGGGTCCCTTGATCTGTCATGTATCCCCCTCATCATGTTTTGGGGTCCCCTGACACTGTTTTGGGGTCCCCAATGCCATCCTGTGTTCCCCCTGTTGTGATTTGGGATCCCCTGATCTCTCCTATGTCTCCCCTGTCACGATCTGGGGTCCCCTGATCTCTCCTGTGTCCCCCTCATCGTGGTTTGGGGTCCCCTGATCTCTCCTGTGTCCCCCTCATGTTTTGGGGTCCCCTGACACAGTTTTGGGGTCCCCAATGCCATCCTGTGTCTCCCCCTTTGTGGTTTGGGGTCCCCTGATCTCTCCTGTGTCCCCATCATTGTGTTTTGGGGTCCCCTGACACTGTTTTGGGGTCCCCAATGCTGTCCTGTGTCCCCCCCTTCATGATTTGGGGTCTCTGATCTGTCCTGTGTTCTCCTCATCGTGGTTTGGGGGTCCCTTGATCCCTCCTGTGTCCCCCTCATCAAGTTTTGGTGTCTCCCCCTTCATGATTTGGGGTCCCCTGATCTCTCCTGTGTCCCCCTCATCATGTTTTGGGGTCCCCTGACACTGTTTTGGGGTCCCCAATGCCATCCTGTGTTCCCCCTGTTGTGATCTGGGGTCCCCAATCAGTCCTGTGTCCCCTGCTTTGTGATTTTGGGGTCCCCTGATCTCTCCTGTGTCTCCCCCTTTGTGATTTGGGGTCCCCTGATCTCTCCTGTGTCCCCCTCATCATGTTTTGGGGTCCCCTGACACTGTTTTGGGGTCCCCAATGCCATCCTGTGTTCCCCCTGTTGTGATTTGCGGTCCCCTGATCTCTCCTGTGTCTCCCCCGTTGTGGTTTGGGGTCCCCTGATCTCTCCTGTGTCCCCCTCATCGTGGTTTGGGGTCCCCTGACACTGTTTTGGGGTCCCCAATGCCATCCTGTGTTCCCCCTGTTGTGATCTGGGGTCCCCTGATCTCTCCTGTGTCTCCCCCTTTGTGATTTGGGGTCCCCTAATCTCTCCTGTGTCCCCCTCATCATGTTTTGGGGTCCCCTGACACTGTTTTGGGGTCCCCAATGCCATCCTGTGTGTCCCCCCCCTCCCCAGAAGTACCCCCCGAGTGCCACCACCCTCCACTTTGAGTTCTACGCCGAGCCGGGCCTCGAGGTGAAGGTGGACAAACGGGTGAGTGTTTTGGGGACATTGGGGACATTTAGGGTCGAGAGGGGGGGCCTCAACCCCCCCCCAGGCCCCCCCAGACCCCCCCTGAACCCCCAAATCCCCCCCCCTGCAGGCCACCAGCACCACCCTGCACTACATCCACATCGAGCAGCTGGACAAGGTGAGCGTGGGGTGGGGGCAGCGTGTGTTTAGGGGGGGGGGCCCTGCAATGATGGGGCTCCCCCCAACACTTCCCCCTCCCCTTTTGCCCTCTGCACCCCCATTTTTTAATCTCTGCACCCCAATTTTCTCGGCTTCCCCCTCCCCTCAGATTTCAGAGAGCCCCTCGGAGATCATGGAGTCGCTCACCAAGATGTACAGCATCCCCAAGGACAAACAGGTGAGGGGGGGGAGAAATAGGGGGGCACCGGGGATTTGGGGGGGGTCACACACCATGGTGACCCCCCCCAACCCACCCTGACACCCCCCAAATTGACCCTGACCCCCCCCCAGTGCACCCTGATTCCTCCAATCTTCCTGCCCCCTCCAAATCCCCCCCAATCCCCAATTCCCCCCCCGCCCCCTAAAAATCCCCCCAAATTCCCCTGCCCCCCCCAATTCCTCCAACCCCCTCAATCCTGGAGCTCCTCAAGTCCCCCCGAACCCCCAAAAATCCATCCTGACCCCCCCAGCCCCCCCAAATCCTTCATAACCTCCTGAAAGTCCTCAATCACCCCAAGTCGTCCCCGAGCCCCCTGATCCCTCCCTGACCCCCTTCACGCCCCCCCCAGTGCCTACTGAACCCCCAAATCCCCCCCTGAACCCCCAGTGCCCCCTAAAAATCCTTCTTGGCCCCCCCAAAGTCCACCCTGACCTCCCCAAGTCCTCCCTGTGCCCCCCCAAACCCTCCCCTCTACCTTCCTGACTCCCCCCACATCCTCCCTGCCCTCCCCAGTGCCTCCTGAGCCCCCCAGAACCCCCTAAATCTCCCTTGACCCCCCCAAAATCTCCCCTGACCCTCCCCAACTCCTCCCCCGACCCCCCAAATCTCCCCTGACCCCCCTGAATCTCCCCCAACTCCCCCAAATCCCCCTCGACCCCCCCCAAATCCCCCCCCAACCCCCCTGAATCTCCCTGACACCCCCAAATCTCCCCCCGACACCCCTGAATCTCTCCCAACCCCCCCAAATCCCCTCCGAATCCCTCCCGACCCCCCCAGATCCCCTCTGATCCCCCCAAATCCCCCCCAACCCCCCTGAATCTCCCCTGACCCCCCCAAATCCTCTCCGACCCCCCCAAATCCCCCTCAACCCCCCCCTAAATTCCCTTGACCCCCTCAAATCCCCCCTGACCCTCCCCAAGTTCACCTAGACCCCCCTCAAATCTCTCCCCGACCCCCCTAAATCCCACGACCCCCTCAAATCCCCCCCAAATCTCCCCCTGACCCCCCTAAATCCCCCGAACCCCTCAGATCCCCCCCTCAACCCCCCAAATCTCCCCCCAAATCCCCCCGAACCCCCTGAATTACCCCCAACCCCCTCAAATCCCCCCTGACCTCCCCCAAATCTCCCCCCGACCCCCCTAAATCCCCCAACGCCCTCAAATCCCCCCCCCAACCCCCCAAATCTCCCCCCAACCCCCTCAAATCCCCCCCAATCCCCCAAATCTCCTCCCGACCCCCTCAAATCTCCCCCCGACCCCCCTAAATCCCCCGACCCCCTCAAATCCCCCCCGATGTCCTCAAATCCCCCCCAACCCCCTCAAATCTCCCCTCGACGCCCTCAAATCCCCCCCAACCCCCCCAAATCCCCCCCGACCCCCCCAAATCTCCCCCCAACCACCCCAAATCCCCCCCGAACCCCCTAAATCCCCCGACGCCCTCAAATCCCCCCCCAACCCCCCCAAATCCTCCCCAACCCCCCAAATCCCCCCCGACCCCCCCAAATTCCCCCCCAACCACCCCAAATCCCCCCCCGACCCCCCTAAATCCCCCGACCCCCTCCAATCCCCCCCCAACCCCCCAAATCTCCCCTGGACCCCCTCAAATCCCCCCACAACCACCCCAATCCCCCCCCGATGCCTCAAATCCCCCCAACCCCTCAAATCCCCCCGATGCCCTCAAATCCCCCCAATTTCCCCAAATCCCCCCCCACCCCCCTCAAATCTCCCCCCAACCCCCCAAATCCCCCCCCAACCCCCCCAAATCCCCCCCCCCATACCCCCCTAAATCCCCTGACACCCTCAAATCCCCCCCCAACCCCCCCAAATCCCCCCCGGACCCCCCTAAATTCCCTGTCCCCCCCCAGATGCTGCTCTTCACCCACATCCGCCTGGCCCACGGCTTCTCCAACCACAAGAAGCGGCTGCAGGCGGTGCAGGCGCGGCTCCACGCCATCTCCATCCTGGGTGAGGGGGGGGGGGGCTTCAGGTTTTAATTTGGGGGGGGGGGCAGTGGTTTTTTTGGGGTGCTTTGGCCCTTTTTTATTATTAAAATCCCCCCCCCTTTCTCTTTTCCTTGCCCAGTTTACTCCAACGCCTTGCAGGAGTCGGCCAACAGCATCCTCTACAACGGCCTCATCGAGGAGCTGGTGGACGTCCTCCAGATCACCGACAAACAGCTGATGGTCAGCACCCAGACCCTGCTCAGCACCCAGACCCTGCTCAGCACCCAGACCCTGCTCAGCACCCCAGACCCTGCTCAGCACCCCAAACAGCACCCCAAACAGCACCCCAGACCCTGCTCAGCACCCAGACCCTGCTCAGCACCCCAGACCCTGCTCAGCACCCCAAACAGCACCCCAAACAGCACCCCAGACCCTGCTCAGCACCCAGACCCTGCTCAGCACCCCAGACCCTGCTCAGCACCCCAACCAGCACCCCAACCAGCACCCCAGACCCTGCTCAGCACCCCAGACCCTGCTCAGCACCCCAACCAGCACCCCAGACCCTGCTCAGCACCCAGACCCTGCTCAGCACCCCAGACCCTGCTCAGCACCCCAAACAGCACCCCAACCAGCACCCCAGACCCTGCTCAGCACCCCAGACCCTGCTCAGCACCCCAGACCCTGCTCAGCACCCCAACCAGCACCCCAACCAGCACCCCAGACCCTGCTCAGCACCCCCCAGACCCTGCTCAGCACCCCCAGACCCTGCTCAGCACCCCAACCAGAACCCCCCAGACCCTGCTCAGCACCCCAAAACCCTGCTCAGCACCCCAGACCCTGCTCAGCACCCCAACCAGCACCCCAGACCCTGCTCAGCACCCCAGACCCTGCTCAGCACCCCAACCAGCACCCCAGACCCTGCTCAGCACCCCAGACCCTGCTCAGCACCCCCAGACCCTGCTCAGCACCCCCAGACCCTGCTCAGCACCGCAACCAGCACCCCCAGACCCTGCTCAGCACCCCAGACCCTGCTCAGCACCCCAACCAGCACCCCCAGACCCTGCTCAGCACCCCAAAACCCTGCTCAGCACCGCAACCAGCACCCCAGACCCTGCTCAGCACCCCAGACCCTGCTCAGCACCCCAACCAGCACCCCAGACCCTGCTCAGCACCCCAGACCCTGCTCAGCACCCCCAGACCCTGCTCAGCACCCCAAAACCCTGCTCAGCACCGCAACCAGCACCCCAGACCCTGCTCAGCACCCCCAGACCCTGCTCAGCACCCCAACCAGCACCCCCAGACCCTGCTCAGCACCCCCAGACCCTGCTCAGCACCCCCAGAGGGCCCTCAGCACCCCAACCAGCACCCCCAGACCCTGCTCAGCACCCACAGACCCTGCTCAGCGCCCCCAGACCCTGCTCAGCACCCCAACCAGCACCCCCTAGACCCTGCTCAGCAACCCCAGAGGGCCCTCAGCACCCCAACCAGCACCCCCAGACCCTGCTCAGCACCTCAGACCCTGCTCAGCACCCCCAGACCCTGCTCAGCAACCCCAGAGGGCCCTCAGCACCCCAACCAACACCCCCCAGACCCTGCTCAGCACCCCCAAAGGGCCCTCAGCACCCCAACCAGCACCCCAAAACCCTGCTCAGCACCCCCAGAGGGCCCCCAGCACCCCCCAAACCCTGCTCAGCACCCCAACCAGCACCCCCAGACCCTGCTCAGCACCCCCAGACCCTGCTCAGCACCCCAACCAGCACCCCCCAGACCCTGCTCAGCACCCCCACAGGGCCCCCAGCACCCCCCAGACCCTGCTCAGCACCCCCAAAGGGCCCTCAGCACCCCAACCAGCACCCCAAAACCCTGCTCAGCACCCCCAGAGGGCCCCCAGCACCCCCCAAACCCTGCTCAGCACCCCCAGAGGGCCCCCAGCACCCCAACCAGCACCCCCAGACCCTGCTCAGCACCCCCAGAGGGCCCTCAGCACCCCACAACCCTGCTCAGCACCCCCAAAGGGCCCACGGCACCCCCAAAACCCTGATCAGAACCTCCAAAGGGCCCTCAGCACCCCACAACCCCGCTCAGCACCCCAAAACCCTTCTCAGCACCTCCAAAGTGCCCTCAGCACCCCCAAAGGCCCTCTTAACACCCCCAAAGTGCCCTCAGCGTCCCCAAAGCCCCCCCAGCACCCCAGAACCCTCCTCAGCACCTCCAAAGTGCCCTCAGCACCCCCAAACCCCCGCTCAACACCCCCAAAGCCCCGCTCAGCACCCCAAAACCCTTCTCAGCACCTCCAAAGTGCCCTCAGCACCCCCAAAGGCCCTCTTAACACCCCCAAAGTGCCCTCAGCGTCCCCAAAGCCCCCCCAGCACCCCAGAACCCTCCTCAGCACCTCCAAAGTGCCCTCAGCACCCCCAAACCCCCGCTCAACACCCCCAAAGCCCCGCTCAGCACCCCAAAACCCTTCTCAGCACCTCCAAAGTGCCCTCAGCACCCCCAAAGGCCCTCTTAACACCCCCAAAGTGCCCTCAGCATCCCCAAACCCCCACTCAGCATCCCAAAACCCTCCTCAGCACCCCCAAAGTGTCTTCTCAACACCCCCAAACCCCCGCTCAGCACCCCAAAACCCTCCTCAGCCCCTCCAAAGCCCCCTCAACACCCCTAAAGCCCCGCTCAGCACCCCCAAAACCCCCCTCAGCCCCTCCAAAGTGCCCTCAGCACCCCCAAACCCCCGCTCAACACCCCCAAAGCCCCGCTCAACACCCCCAAACCCCCGCTCAGCACCCCAAAACCCTCCTCAACCTCTCCAAAGTGCCCTCAGCACCCCCAAACCCCCGCTCAGCACCCCAAAACCCTCCTCAGCACCTCCAAAGTGCCCTCAGCACCCCCAAACCCCCGTTCAACACCCCCAAAGCCCCGCTCAGCACCCCCAAACCCCAGCTCAGCATCCCCAAACCCCCGCTCAGCACCCCAAAACCCTCCTCAACCCCTCCAAAGTGCCCTCAGCACCCCCAAACCCCCGCTCAGCACCCCAAAACCCTCCTCAGCACCCCCAAAGTGTCTTCTCAACACCCCCAAACCCCCGCTCAGCACCCCAAAACCCTCCTCAGCCCCTCCAAAGCCCCGCTCAGCACCCCCAAACCCCCGCTCAGCATCCCCAAACCCACGCTCAGCATCCCCAAAGCCCCCCTCAGCCCCTCCAAAGTGCCCTCAACACCCCCAAACCCCCGCTCAGCACCCCAAAACCCCCCTCAGCCCCTCCAAAGTGCCCTCAGCACCCCCAAAGCCCCGCTCAGCACCCCCAAACCCCCGCTCAGCATCCCCAAACCCACGCTCAGCATCCCCAAAGCCCCCCCAGCACCCCAAAACCGTCCTCAGCCCCTCCAAAGTGCCCTCAACACCCCCAAACCCCCGCTCAACACCCCCAAACCCCCGCTTAGCACCCCCAAAGCCCCCCTCAGCTCCTCCAAAGTGCCCTCAACACCCCCAAAGCCCCGCTCAGCACCCCCAAAACCCCCCTCAGCCCCTCCAAAGTGCCCTCAGCACCCCCAAACCCCCTCTCAGCACCCCCAAAGCCCCGCTCAGCACCCTCAAAACCCCCCTCAGCCCCTCCAAAGTGCCCTCAACACCCCCAAACCCCCTCTCAGCACCCCCAAAGCCCCCCTCAGCCCCCCCAAAACCATCCCCCAGCGTGCCCTCTGCCTCGTGCAGGATATCAAGGCAGCCTCCCTCCGTACCCTGACCTCCATCGTGCACCTGGAGCGCACGCCCAAGCTCAGCAGCATCATCGACTGCACCGGCACCGCCTCCTACCACGGCTTCCTCCCCGTGCTCGTCCGCAACTGCATCCAGGCCATGATCGGTGCGTTGGGTGGGGGATCTCCAACTCCCCCCCCCAAAAAAAAGAATCTGTGTTTTAAAGAAGATCCTTACCCCATCCCGTTGCTCCCTTCCAGATCCTTCCATGGAGCCGTATCCGCACCAGTTCGCCACCGCGCTCTTCTCCTTCCTCTACCACCTGGCGAGCTACGACGCCGGCGGCGAGGCCCTGGTGTCCTGTGGGATGATGGAGGCTCTGCTCAAGGTGGGAAGCTTTTGGGATTGGCAGAGGGTGGGGTTTGTGCCCCTGGGCTGGGCACAGGTGAGGTCCCACCTGGAGTGGTGGATTCAGGTCGGGTTCCTCGCTTCAAGAAGGAAGTTGAGGGGTTGGAGGTGCCTGGAGAAGGGCAGGAGATGGAAAACAAGTCCTGTGAGGAACCACCTGGGGGTGTTGAGGCCGGAGAAGAGGAGGCTGAGGGGAGACCTCCCCTCTGGCCTCCGCAGAGGAGGCTGTGGCAGAGCCAGCGTTGGCTCTCTCCTCCCAGGGACTGGCACCAGTTGTGCCAGGGGGGCTCTCGACTGGCTGAGGGGGAAGACTTCCTTCCCTGGGAGGGTTCTCAGGGCCTGGAGAAGCTGGGGAGGGGGTGAAGTCCCCATCCCTGGGGGGGTTCAAAAAAGGGGTGGCTGAGTCTTTGGAGGAGGTGGTTTCGCAGAGGATGGGGGTGGTTGGACTCCATCATCTCCAAAGTCTTTTCCAACTGGGATTCTGTGATTCAACGATTCAATGAGCTTGGAATAAAGGTGTGTGTGGGGGGGGAGGCCTTAAAATCTTTGGGGATCCCCTCACCTCGTCTTTTTTTATCCCTCCCCACCTTCCAAACCAAAAGGTGATCAAGTTCCTGGGGGATGAGCAGGACCAGATCACGTTCGTGACGCGCGCCGTGCGCGTGGTGGATCTCATCACCAACCTGGACATGGCGGCCTTCCAGTCGCACAGCGGGCTCTCCATCTTCATCTACCGCCTCGAGGTGCCCTCCTGCCCTCCTCGGGGAGGAGAGGGGCTTTTTGGGGGGCTGGGGGGGCTTTTTGGGGGTGCTGGGGGGCTTTTTGGGGGGCTGAGAGGTTTCTTTCGGGGTGCTGAGGGCGCTTTGGAGGTGATGAGCAGTGGTTTGGTAGTGCTGAGGGCGCTTTGGAGGTGCTGAGCAGGGGTTTGGGGATGCTGAGAGGTTTCTTTCGGGGTGCTGATAGAGTTTTGGTAGTGCTGAGGGCGCTTTGGAGGTGCTGAGCAGGGGTTTCGGGGTGCTGAGAGGTTTCTTTGGGGGTGCTGATAGAGTTTTGGTAGTGCTGAGGGGGCTTTGGAGGTGCTGAGCAGGGGTTTGGGGGTGCTGAGGAGCTTTTTGGGGTGCTGAGAGGTTTCTTTCAGGGTGCTGAGAGCCTTTTGGAGGTGCTGAGCAAGGGCTTTGGGGGTGCTGAGAGGTTTCTTTGGGGGTGCTGAGAGAGTTTTGGGGTGCTGAGGGCGCTTTGGAGGTGCTGAGCAAGGGCTTTGGGGGTGCTGAGAGGTTTCTTTGGGGGTGCTGAGAGAGTTTTGGGGTGCTGAGGGCGCTTTGGAGGTGCTGAGCAGTGGTTTGGGGGTGCTGAGAGGTTTCTTTGGGGGTGCTGAGAGAGTTTTGGGGTGCTGAGGGCGCTTTGGAGGTGCTGAGCAAGGGCTTTGGGGGTGCTGAGAGGTTTCTTTGGGGGTGCTGAGAGAGTTTTGGGGTGCTGAGGGCGCTTTGGAGGTGCTGAGCAAGGGCTTTGGGGGTGCTGAGAGGTTTCTTTGGGGGTGCTGATAGAGTTTTGGGGTGCTGAGGGCGCTTTGGAGGTGCTGAGCAAGGGCTTTGGGGGTGCTGAGAGGTTTCTTTGGGGGTGCTGAGAGAGTTTTGGGGTGCTGAGGGGGCTTTGGAGGTGCTGAGCAGGGATTTGGGGGTGCTGAGAGGTTTCTTTGGGGGTGCTGAGAGAGTTTTGGGGTGCTGAGGGGGCTTTGGAGGTGCTGAGCAGGGATTTGGGGGTGCTGAGAGGTTTCTTTCGGGGTGCTGAGAGGGTTTTGGGGTGCTGAGGGCGCTTTGGAGGTGCTGAGCAGGGGTTTGTGGGGGTGCTGAGAGGTTTCTTTCAGGGTGCTGAGGGGGCTTTGGAGGTGCTGAGCAGGGTTTTTTTGGGGTGCTGATGCCCATTTCTGGGTGCTGATGCCCGTTTCTGGGGTGCTGATGGTGGTTTCCGGGGTGCTGTGGGGGTTTCTGGGGTGCTGATGCCCGTTTTTGGGGTGCTGTGGGTGTTTCTGGGGTGCTCATGCCCATTTCCGGGTGCTGATGGTGGCTTCCGGGGTGCTGATGCCCGTTTCGGGGTGCTGATGGTGGTGTTTGGGGTGCCGTGGGTGTTTCCCAGGTGCTGATGGGCGTTTCTGGGGTGCTGATGCCCGTTTTGGGGTGCTGATGGTGGTTTTTGGGGTGCTGTGGGTGTTTCTGGGGTGCTCATGCCCATTTCCGGGTGCTGATGCCCGTTTTTGGGGTGCTGTGGGCGGTTTCCGGGGTGCTGATGGCCGTTTCTGGGGTGCTGATGGTGGTTTTTGGGGTGCTGTGGGGGTTTCTGGGGTGCTCATGCCCATTTCCGGGTGCTGTGGGCGTTTTTGGGGTGCTGGTGGTGGTTTTTGGGGTGCCGTGGGGGTTTCTGGGGTGCTGATGCCCGTTTTGGGGTGCTGGTGGTGTTTTTTGGGGTGCCATGGGTGTTTCTGGGGTGCTGATGCCTGTTTTGGGGTGCTGTGGTGGTTTTTGGGGTGCTGGTGGTGGTTTTTGGGGTGCCGTGGATGTTTCTGGGGTGCTGGTGGTGTTTTTTGGGGTGCCATGGGTGTTTCTGGGGTGCTGATGCCTGTTTTGGGGTGCTGTGGTGGTTTTTGGGGTGCTGGTGGTGGTTTTTGGGGTGCCGTGGATGTTTCTGGGGTGCTGATGCCTGTTTTGGGGTGCTGTGGTGGTTTTTGGGGTGCTGATGTCTGTTTCAGGGTGCTGATTGCCATTTCTGGGGTGCTGATGGTGGTTTTTGGGGTGCTGGTGGTGGTTTTTGGGGTGCCGTGGGTGTTTCTGGGGTGCTGATGCCTGTTTTGGGGTGCTGTGGTGGTTTTTGGGGTGCTGGTGGTGGTTTTTGGGGTGCCGTGGGGGTTTCTGGGGTGCTGATGCCCATTTTTGGGGTGCCGTGATGGTTTTTGGGGTGCTGATGCCTGTTTCAGGGTGCTGATGGCCATTTTTGGAGTGCTGCTGCCCGTTTTGGGGTGCTGTGGGGGTTTCCGGGGTGCTGATGGCCGTTTCCAGGGTGCCGTGGTGGTTTTTGGGGTGCTGATGCCCGTTCCGGGGTGCTGATGGTGGTGTTTGGGGTGCTGTGGGTGTTTCTGGGGTGCTCATGCCCATTTCCGGGTGCTGCTGGTGCTTTTTGGGGTGCCGTGGGGGTTTCTGGGGTTCTGATGCCGGTTTTTGGGGTGCTATGGAGGTTTCTGGGGTGCTGATGGCTGTTTCTGGGGTGCTGATGGTGGTTTCCGGGGTGCTGTGGAGGTTTCTGGGGTGCTGATGCCCGTTTTTGGGGTGCTGATGGTGGTTTTTGGGGTGCCGTGGGGGTTTCCGGGGTGCTGATGCCCGTTTTGGGGTGCTGGGGGTGTTTCTGGGGTGCTCATGCCCATTTCCGGGTGCTGTGGGCGTTTTTGGGGTGCTGGTGGTGGTTTTTGGGGTGCCGTGGGGGTTTCTGGGGTGCTGATGCCCGTTTTGGGGTGCTGTGGTGGTTTTTGGGGTGCTGATGTCTGTTTCAGGGTGCTGATTGCCATTTCTGGGGTGCTGATGGGGGTTTCTGGGGTGCTGTGGGGGTTTCTAGGGTGCTGATGCCCGTTTTTGGGGTGCCGTGAGGGTTTTTGGGGTGCTGATGGTGGTTTCTGGGGTGCTGGTGGTGGTTTTTGGGGTGCCGTGGGTGTTTCTGGGGTGCTGATGCCTGTTTTGGGGTGCTGTGGTGGTTTTTGGGGTGCTGATGCCTGTTTCAGGGTGCTGCTTGCCATTTCTGGGGTGCTGATGGTGGTTTCTGGGGTGCTGCTGGTGGTTTTTGGGGTGCCGTGGGTGTTTCTGGGGTGCTGATGCCTGTTTTGGGGTGCTGTGGGGGTTTCTGGGGTGCTCATGCTCGTTTCCGGGTGCTGATGCCCGTTTTTGGGGTGCTGATGGTGGTTTCCGGGGTGCTGTGGGGGTTTCTGGGGTGCTGATGCCCGTTTTTGGGGTGCTGTGGGTGTTTCTGGGGTGCTCATGCCCGTTTCCGGGTGCTGATGGTGGTTTTTGGGGTGCTGGGGGTGTTTCTGGGGTGCTCATGCCCATTTCCGGGTGCTGTGGGCGTTTTTGGGGTGCTGATGGTGGTTTTTGGGGTGCCATGGGGGTTTCTGGGGTTCTGATGCCCGTTTTTGGGGTGCTGTGGAGGTTTCTGGGGTGCTGATGGCTGTTCCGGGGTTCTGATGGCCATTTCTGGGTGCTGATGCCCATTCCCGGGTGCTGCTCGGGCTTTTTGGGGTGCCGTGGGGGTTTCTAGGGTGCTGATGGTGGTTTTTGGGGTGCTGATGGTGGTTTTTGGGGTGCTGATGGTGGTTTCCGGGGTGCTGATGCCCGTTTTGGGGTGCTGTGGGTGTTTCTGGGGTGCTCATGCCCGTTTCCGGGTGCTGATGGTGGCTTCCAGGGTGCTGATGCCCGTTTCGGGGTGCTGATGGTGGTTTTTGGGGTGCTGTGGGTGTTTCTGGGGTGCTCATGCCCATTTCCGGGTGCTGATGCCCATTTTTGGGGTGCTGTGGGCGGTTTCCAGGGTGCTGATGGTGGTTTCTGGGGTGCTGTTGGTGGTTTTTGGGGTGCTGTGGGTGTTTCTGGGGTGCTCATGCCCATTTCCGGGTGCTGTGGGTGTTTTTGGGGTGCTGATGGTGGTTTTTGGGGTGCTGATGGTGGTTTTTGGGGTTCCATGGGGGTTTCTGGGGTTCTGATGCCCATTTTTGGGGTGCTGTGGGGGTTTCTGGGGTGCTGATGCCCGTTCTGGGTGGCTGATGGCCATTTCTGGGGTGCTGCTGCCCGTTTTGGGGTGCCGTGGGGGATTCTGGGGTACTGATGCCTGTTCTGGGGTGCTGATGGCCATTTCTGGGTGCTGATGCCCGTTCCGGGGTGCTGCTGGTGCTTTTTGGGGTGCCGTGGGGGTTTCTAGGGTGCTGATGGCCATTTTTTGGGGTGCTGTGGAGGTTTCTGGGGTGCTGATGCCCGTTTTTGGGGTGCTGATGGTGGTTTTTGGGGTGCCGTGGGGGTTTCCGGGGTGCTGATGCCCGTTTTGGGGTGCTGTGGGTGTTTCTGGGGTGCTCATGCCCGTTTCCGGGTGCTTATGGTGGCTTCTGGGGTGCTGATGCCCATTTTGGGGTGCTGATGGTGGTTTTTGGGGTGCTGTGGGGGTTTCTGGGGTGCTCATGCCCATTTCCGGGTGCTGTGGGCGTTTTTGGGGTGCTGGTGGTGGTTTTTGGGGTGCCATGGGGGTTTCCAGGGTGCTGATGGCCGTTTTTGGGGTGCTGCTGGTGGTTTTTGGGGTACCATGGGGGTTTCTGGGGTTCTGATGCCCGTTTCCGGGGTGCTGATGCCCGTTTTTGTGGTGCTGATGCCCGTTTTTGGGGTGCCGTGGGGGTTTCCGGGGTGCTGATGCCCGTTTTGGGGTGCTGATGCCCGTTTTGGGGTGCCCCCAGCACGAGGTGGACCTGTGCCGCCGCGAGTGCCCGTTCGTGATCAAGGCGCGGGTGCAGCGCCCGCCCGCCAGCGCCCAGCCCGACGGCGAGGACATGGAGACCGACATGGAGGGTCAGCGGCGTCCCCTGGCACCCCCGGGGCACCCCCCTGTCCCCTTAGCCCCCCCCGTGTCCCCGTCACCCCCCCAGTGTCCCCATCACCCCCCCAGTGTCCCCATAACCCCCCCATGTCCGTGTTGCCCCCCGTGTCCCCTCACCTGTCCCCTCACCCCCACTGTCCGCATATCCCCCCCGTGTCCCTGTCCCCCCCATGTCCCCTCACCCCCATGTCCCCCTGTGTCCCCCCATGTCCCCTCAACCCCTGTCCCACCTGTGTCCCCCCGTGTCCCCTCCCCCCGTGTCCCCTCCCCCTGTGTCCCCTCCCCCTGTGTCCCCCCATGTCCCCTCCCCCCCGTGTCCCCTCCCCCCGTGTCCCCTCACCCCCTGTCCCCCCGTGTCCCCCCGTGTCCCCTCACCCCGTGTCCCCCCCGTGTCCCCCTTGTCCCCTCACCCCATGTCCCCCCGTGTCCCCCCGTGTCCCCTCACCCCCGTGTCCCCCCATGTCCCCTCCCCCCGTGTCCCCTCCCCCCGTGTCCCCTCCCCCTTTGTCCCCCCATGTCCCCTCACCTCCATGTCACCCCCGTGTCACCCCCGTGTCCCCTCACCCCGTGTCCCCCGTGTCCCCCCGTGTCCCCCCACCCCGTGTCCCCTCACCCCGTGTCCCCCCGTGTCCCCCTGTGTCCCCTCACCCCGTGTCCCCCTGTGTCCCCTCACCCCGTCCCCCCCGTGTCCCCCCGTGTCCCCCCGTGTCCCCCCGTGTCCCCTCACCCCCTGTCCCCCTCCGTGTCCCCCCATGTCCCCTCACCCCGTGTCCCCTCACCCCGTGTCCCCCCGTGTCCCCCCGTGTCCCCCTGTGTCCCCCCTGTGTCCCCCCCCGTGTCCCCCCCGTGTCCCCCCTGTGTCCCCCCCCGTGTCCCCCCACCCCGTGTCCCCCCACCCCGTGTCCCCTCACCCCGTGTCCCCCCCGTGTCCCCTCACCCCGTGTCCCCCCGTGTCCCCCTGTGTCCCCCCCGTGTCCCCCCCGTGTCCCCCCTGTGTCCCCCCACCCCGTGTCCCCCCACCCCGTGTCCCCCCACCCCGTGTCCCCCCCGTGTCCCCTCACCCCATGTCCCCCCCGTGTCCCCTCACCCCAGTGTCCCCCCCTGTGTCCCCCCGTGTCCCCTCACCCCATGTCCCCTCACCCCGTGTCCCCTCACCCCGTGTCCCCTCACCACGTGTCCCCTCACCCCGTGTCCCCCCGTGTCCTCCTGTGTCCCCCCTGTGTCCCCCCCGTGTCCTCCCCGTGTCACCCCCGTGTCCCCCCCTGTGTCCCCCCGTGTCCCCCCACCCCGTGTCCCCTCACCCCGTGTCCCCCCCGTGTCCCCCCGTGTCCCCTCCCCCCGTGTCCCCCCCTGTCCCCCCGTGTCCCCCCCGTGTCCCCCCCGTGTCCCCCCGTGTCCCCTCCCCCCGTGTCCCCTCCCCCCGTGTCCCCCCGTGTCCCCCCCTGTCCCCTCACGGCCCTCGCTGTCCCCGCAGTGACAGACGTGGCCATGGAGAGCAGCCCCGGCCCCTCCTCGGAAGCGCGCCCGGAAGCGGCGCCCTCTGCGCCCGCCGTGCCCAGCACCAGCGCTGCCGCCCCCTCCCCTCGTGGCGGTAGGTGTCCCCATGGCCCTGGTGACACAGGGGACACCGGTGTCACCCCTGGGTGGGTGCTGGCTGGGTGCTCACCCCCCTCTTTGTGTCCCCCCTCCCACCCAGGTGTCCAGTGCATCCCCCAGCGCGCCGCCCTCCTCAAATCCATGCTCAACTTCCTCAAGAAAGCCATCCAGGATCCTGCCTTCTCCGACGGCATCCGCCACGGTCAGCATCCCCCCTGGTGTCCCCAACCCCTTGGGGACACCGAGGGGGTGTCACAAACCCCCCCCTCACCCCTTGTTTTTGTCCCCAAAACCCAGTGATGGACGGCTCGCTGCCCACCTCCCTCAAACACATCATCAGCAACGCCGAGTACTACGGCCCTTCCCTCTTCCTCCTGGGTGAGCTCTGCACCCCAAATCCTTCCCAGGGGGCACCCCAGGGATGGATTTGGGGATGGACACCCCTTCCCCACCCTCCCAAATCCACCCCCTCCTCCTCAAAAATAAAAATCCCACCTCCCCACCCTCTTTGTCTCTCCGCAGCGACCGAGGTGGTGACGGTGTTCGTGTTCCAGGAGCCTTCGCTGCTCTCGTCCCTGCAGGACAATGGCCTCACTGACGTCATGCTGCACGCTCTGCTCATCAAGGACGTGAGTGGGGGACCCCAAAAAGGCTCCCTGGGGCTGCCCCCCAACATTTTGGCTGGAGGAGAAGGGCCCTGGGGGGTGGTGGTTGAGAGGGGACCAACGTGAGCCCAGCGGTGGCCGAGAGGGTCAGTGGCATCTTGGGCTGTGCCCCTGGGCTGGGCACAGGTGAGGCCTCACCTGGAGCACTGGGGGCAGTTTGGGGCCCTCACTCCAAGGAGGACGTTGAGGGGCTGGAGGGTGTGAAAAGGAGGAAAAGGAGGACATTGAGGGGCTGGAGGGTGTGAAAAGAAGGACAAGGAGGCTGGGGAAGGGGCTGGAGGGTGTGAAAAGAAGGGAAAGGAGGACATTGAGGGGCTGGAGGGAGTGAAAAGAAGGAAAAGGAGGCTGGGGAAGGGGCTGGAGGGAGTGAAAAGAAGGATAAAGGCTGGGGAAGGGGCTGGAGGGTGTGAAAAGAAGGACAAGGAGGCTGGGGAAGGGGCTGGAGGGTGTGAAAAGAAGGACAAAGAGGACATTGAGGGGCTGGAGGGTGTGAAAAGAAGGACAAGGAGGACATTGAGGGGCTGGAGGGTGTGAAAAGAAGGACAAGGAGGACATTGAGGGGCTGGAGGGAGTGAAAAGAAGGACAAGGAGGCTGGGGAAGGGGCTGGAGGGTGTGAAAAGAAGGGCAAGAAGGACATTGAGGGGCTGAAGGGTGTGAAAAGAAGGACAAAGAGGCTGGGGAAGGGAACGGCCACGAGTTGTGCCAGGTCAGGGTTAGACAGGACATGAGGAAAAATGGTGTTTAAGGGGTGGTCTGCACCCCAAAAATGGGGTTTAGGGGGGATTAACAACCCCCAAAATGACATTTATTGGGGGTCAGTAGCCCAAAAATGGGGTTTATTGGAGGTTAACGTGGGCAAAAGGGCATTTATTGGGAGGCACTTGCCTAAAAAGTGGTTTGGGGGATGTCTGCACCTCAGAAAGGGGGGTTGAGGGGGATTAGGAGCCCAAAAATGGGGATTGAGGGGGATTAACACCCTCAAAATGACATTTATTGGGGGTCAGTAGCCAAAAAATGGGGTTTATTGGAGGTTAACGTGGCCAAAAGGGCATTTATTGGGAGTCAGTGGCCTAAAAAATGTTGTCTAGAGCCCCAAAAATGGTGTCTGCGGGGGGTCAGTAGCCTAAAAATGGGGATTGAGGGAGATTAAGACCCTCAAAACGACATTTATTTGAAGTCAGTAGCCCAAAAAAGAGACTTATTGGAGATTAATGTGGCCAAAAGGGCTTTTATTGGGAGGGACTCACCTAAAAAATGGTGTATACAGCCCTAAAATAGTGTTTGGGGGGGGTCTGCACCCCAAAAATGGTGTTTAGGGGGATTAGTAGCCCAAAAATGGGTATTGAGGGGGATGAAGACCCTCAAAATGACATTTATTGAGGGTCAGTAGCCTGAAAATGGGACTTGTTGAAGGTTAACGTGGCCAAAAGGGCATTTATTGGGAGTCAGTGGCTTAAAAAATGTAGTCTAGAGCCCCAGAATGGTTTTTAGGGGTGACCTGCACCCCAAAAATGGGGTCTGAGGAGGATTAACGCCCTCAAAACAACATTTATTGGGGGTCAGTAGCCCAAAAATGGGGTTTCTTGGAACTTAACATGGACAAAAGGGCATTTATTGGGAGGCTCTCACCTTGAAAAATGGTTTCTGCAGCCCCAAAAATGGACTTTGAGGGGGATTAACAACCCCCAGAATGATATTTATTGGGGGTCAGTACCCTGAAAGTGGGACTTGTTGAAGGTTAACGTGGCCAAAAGGGCATTTATTGGGAGTCAGGGGCTTAAAAAGTGGTGTCTGGAGCCCTAAAAATGGTGTTTAGGGCTGTTTGCACCCCAAAAATGGTGTTTAGGGGTGTTTGCACCCCAAAAATGGTGTTTAGGGGGATTAGTAGCCCAAAAATGGGGATTGAGGGGGATGAAGACCCTCAAAATGACATTTATTGAGGGTCAGTAGCCTGAAAGTGGGACTTACTGAAGGTTAACGTGGCCAAAAGGGCATTTATTGGGAGTCAGTGGCTTAAAAAGTGGTGTCTGGAGCCCCAAAAATGGTGTTTAGGGCTGTTTGCACCCCAAAAATTGTGTTTAGGGGTGTTTGCACCCCAAAAATGGTGTTTAGGGGGATTAGTAGCCAAAAAATGGGTATTGAGGGGGATGAAGACCCTCAAAATGACATTTATTGAGGGTCAGTAGCCTGAAAGTGGGACTTATTGAAGGTTAAGGTGGCCAAAAGGGCATTTATTGGGAGTTAGGGGCTTAAAAAATGGTGTCTGGAGCCCCAAAAATGGTGTTTAGGGCAGTTTGCCCCCCAAAAATGGTGTTTAGGGAGGATGAAAATGAGTCTCTTCACTGAGAGAGTGGTCAGGGATTGGCAGAGGTGTTTAAAAGACGGGGGGTGAGGTCCTTAGGGATCAACTTTAGGAAGGGGACGGGGACGCTGGGACTCGGTGGCATCCGAGGTCTCTTCCAGCGTCACGATCCGGTGTCCCCGAGGTGTCCCTCACCCCCCCCCCCGTGCCCGTTTCTGCCCTCCCGCAGGTGCCGGCGACGCGGGAGGTGCTGGGCTCGCTGCCCAACGTGTTCAGCGCGCTCTGCCTGAACGCGCGGGGGCTGCAGGCCTTCGTGCAGTGCCAGCCCTTCGAGCGCCTCTTCAAGGTGCTGCTGTCACCTGACTACCTGCCCGCCATGCGGCGCCGCCGCTCCTCGGACCCCCTCGGTGAGTTGGGGGGGTGTTTATTGGGTGGGGGGCTCAGGGTGCTGCTGTCACCTGACTACCTGCCCGCCATGCGGCGCCGCCGCTCCTCGGACCCCCTCGGTGAGTTGGGGGGGTGTTTATTGGGTGGGGGGCTCAGGGTGCTGCTGTCACCCGACTACCTGCCCGCCATGCGGCGCCGCCGCTCCTCGGACCCCCTCGGTGAGTTGGGGGGGGGGGTTTATTGGGTGGGGGTTTATTGGGTGGGGGGCTCAGGGTGCTGCTGTCACCCGACTACCTGCCCGCCATGCGGCGCCGCCGCTCCTCGGACCCCCTCAGTGAGTGGGGGGGGTGTTTATTGGGTGGGGGGCTCAGGGTGCTGCTGTCGCCCGACTACCTGCCCGCCATGCGGCGCCGCCGCTCCTCGGACCCCCTCGGTGAGTTGGGGGGGGTGTTTATTGGGTGGGGGGCTCAGGGTGCTGCTGTCGCCCGACTGCCTGCCCGCCATGCGGTGCCGCCGCTCCTCGGACCTCCTCGGTGAGTTGGGGGGGTGTTTATTGGGTGGGGGGCTCAGGGTGCTGCTGTCGCCCGGCTGCCGCTCCGTCATGTGGTGTTTCCACTCCTCTGAGCCCCTCGGTGACAGAGGGGACCCCCCTAAATCTACCTGTACCCCAGATCCCCTCCATATTCCCCCAGTCCCCTTATACCCGCAAATCCCTCTGCACCCCCAAATCCCAACTCTACCCCAATTCTCCTCTGTACCCCCAAATCCCTCAGTACCCTAATTCCCCTCCTTACCCCAATTCTCCTCGTTACCCCAATTCCTCTCTGCACCCCCAAATCCTCTCTTTATCCCAATTCCCCCAATTCTTTTCTGCACCCCCAGATCCTCTCTTTACCCCAATTCCTCTCTGCACCCCAAAATCCCCTCTTTACTCCAATTCCCCTCTTTACCCCAAATCCCCTCTTTACTCCAATTCCTCTTTATCTCAAATCCCCTCTTTACCCCAATTCCCTCAGTTCCTCTCTGCACCCCCAAGTCCCCTCTCTGTACCCCGAAATCCCCTCTTTACTGCAAATCCCCTCTTTACCCCAGTTCCTCTCTTTACCCCAATTCCCCCAATTCCCTGCACCCCCAGATCCCTTCTTTACCCCAATTCCTCTCTGTAACCCCAATTCTCCTCTTTACCCCAATTCTCCTCTTTACCCCAATTCTCCTCTGCACCCCAATTCTCCTCTGCACCCCCAAATCCCCTCTTTACCCCAATTCTTCTCTGTAACCCCAATTCCCTCAAATCTCTGCACCCCCAAATCCCCTCTTTACCCCAATTCTTCTCTGTAACCCCAATTCCCCCAATTCTCTGCACCCCCAGATCCCTTCTTTACCCCAATTCCTCTCTGTAAACCCAAATCCCCTCTTTACCCCAATTCTCCTCTGCACCCCCAAATCCCCTCTTTACTCCAATTCCTCTCTTTACCTGAAATCCCCCAGATCCCCTCTTTACTCCAATTCCTCTTTAACCGAAATCCCCTCTTTACCCCAGTTCCTCTCTGTACCCCAATTCCCCCAATTCTCTGCACCCCCAGATCCCCTCTTTACCCCAATTCCTCTCTTTACCCCAATTCCCCCAATTCTCTGCACCCCCAGATCCCTTCTTTACCCCAATTCCTCTCTGTAACCCCAAATCCCCTCTTTACCCCAATTCTCCTCTTTACCCCAATTCTCCTCTGCACCCCCAAATCCCCTCTTTACTCCAGTTCCTCTCTGTACCCCAATTCCCCCAATTCTCTGCACTCCCAGATCCCCTCTTTACCCCAATTCCTCTCTTTACCCCAATTCCCCCAATTCTCTGCACCCCCAGATCACTTCTTTACCCCAATTCCTCTCTGTAACCCCAAATCCCCTCTTTACCCCAATTTCTCTCTGTACCCCAATTCCCCCAATTCTCTGCACCCCCAGATCCCCTCTTTACCCCAATTCCTCTCTGTACCCCAATTCCCCCAATTCTCTGCACCCCCAGATCCCCTCTTTACCCCAATTCCTCTCTTTACCCCAATTCCCCCCTTTACCCCAATTCCCCTCCGCACCTCCTTATCCCCTCTGCCCCCCACACCCCCCCCCGTACCCCCAAACCCCCCCACACCCCCCCTCTTCCCCCCAAACCCCCAACGTGCCCCTTTTCCCCACGCAGGCGACACGGCGTCCAACCTGGGCAGCGCCGTGGACGAGCTGATGCGGCACCAACCGACGCTCAAGACCGACGCCACCACCGCCATCATCAAGGTGAGACCCCGCGGCGACGGGGGGCGGGGAGCAGAGCCAGGGGGTGCCCCCCCTGGGGCCCTGATCCGTGCCCACCCTCCCCTCTGCCTCTTCCTCGCCAGCTGCTGGAGGAGATCTGCAGCCTGGGCCGCGACCCCCCGCTACATCTGCCAGAAGCCGTCGATGCAGAAGGCGGACGGGACGGCGGCCGCGCCGCCGCCGCGCTCCCCCCACGCCGCCGAGGAGGCCTCCAGCGAGGACGAGGAGGAGGAGGAGGTGCAGGCCATGCAGAGCTTCAGCGCCGCCCAGCAGAGCGAGGCCGAGCCCGCCCAGACGTGAGGGGAAGGGGGGGGGGCATCTGGGGGTCTGGGGTGGGGAAGGGGCTTTATGGGGCGGCACAGGGGCGTCTGGAGGGGGATTGGGGCATCTGGAGGGGGATTGGGGTGTCTATGGGGGTGATTGGGGTGGGGATGGGGGCATTCGGGGAGCTCAGGGGCATCTGGAGGGGGATTGGGGCATTTGGAGGGGGATAGGGGTGTCTAGGGGGGTAATTGGTGTGGGAATGGGGGCATTTGGGGGGGGATAGGGGTGTCTATGAGGGTGATTGGGGTGGGGATGGGGGCATTTGGGGGGCTCAGGGGCATCTGGAGGGGGATTGGGGCATCTGCAGGGGGGATAGGGGTGTCTAGGGGGGTAATTGGTGTGGGGATGGGGGCATTTGGGGGGCTCAGGGGTGTCTGGAGGAGGATGGGGTGTCTATGGGGGTGATTGGGGTGGGTATGGGGGCATTTGGGGGGCTCAGGGGCGTCTGGAGGGGGGATAGGGGCATCTGGAGGGGGATTGGGGCATCTGCAGGGGGATTGGGGTGTCTATGGGGGTGATTGGGGTGGGTATGGGGGCATTTGGGGAGCTCAGGGGCATCTGGAGGGGGGATAGGGGCATCTGGAGGGGGATTGGGGGTCTATGGAGGTGATTGGGGTGGGTATGGGGGCATTTGGGGGGGCTCAGTGGTGTCTGGAGGGGGATAGGGGCATCTGGAGGGGGATAGGGGTGTCTAGGGGGCTAATTGGTGTGGGAATGGGGGCATTTGTGGGGGCTCAGGGGTGTCTGGAGGGGGATAGGGGCATCTGGAGGGGGATAGGGGTGTCTAGGGGGGTAATTGGTGTGGGGATGGGGGCATTTGGGGAGCTCAGGGGCATCTGGAGGGGGATAGGGGCATTTGGAGGGGGATAGGGGTGTCTACGGGGATGATTGGGGTGGGTATGGGGGCATTTGGGGGGCTCAGGGGTGTCTGGAGGAGGATGGGGTGTCTATGGGGGTGATTGGGGTGGGTATGGGGGCATTTGGGGGGCTCAGGGGCATCTGGAGGGGGATTGGGGCATCTGCAGGGGGGATAGGGGTGTCTAGGGGGGTAATTGGTGTGGGGATGGGGGCATTTGGGGGGCTCAGGGGCGTCTGGAGGGGGGATGGGGCATCTGGAGGGGGATTGGGGCATCTGCAGGGGGATTGGGGTGTCTATGGGGGTGATTGGGGTGGGGATGGGGGCATTCGGGGAGCTCAGGGGCATCTGGAGGGGGATTGGGGCATCTGGAGGGGGATAGGGGTGTCTATGGGGGTGATTGGGGTGGGTATGGGGGCATTTGGGGGGGCTCAGTGGTGTCTGGAGGGGGATTGGGGCATTTGGAGGGGGATAGGGGTGTTTAGGGGGTAATTGGTGTGGGGATGGGGGCATTTGGGGAGCTCAGGGGCGTCTGGAGGGGGGATAGGGGCATCTGGAGGGGGATAGGGGTGTTTAGGGGGGTAATTGGTGTGGGAATGGGGGCATTTGTGGGGGCTCAGGGGTGTCTGGAGGAGGATGGGGTGTCTATGGGGGTGATTGGGGTGGGGAAAGGCATTGGGGGGGGCAGGGGGCGTAATGGGAGGTGTTTGGGGTGCTTGACGGGGATAAAGTTGTGTTTTGGGGGGGTGTTTAGAGGGGTGTTTGAGGGGGCAAAGGGGCATTTTAGGGGGCAAAGGGGGGCGTTTGAGGAGAGCAAAGAGGCATTTCGGGGGTCAGGGAGCATTTTTGGGGGGGCGTTTGTGGGGGCAAAGAGGCATTTTGGGGGGGTATATGAGGGGGAGCAAAGGGGCATTTTGGGGGGACAAGGGGCATTTCAGGGTGTGTGTGAGGGGGGTAAAGGTGTTTTGGGGGGGTGTTTGAGGGGGGCAAAGGGGCGTTTTGGGGGAGGCTGTTTGAGGAGGGCAAAAACACGTTTTAGGGGGGGCATTTGAGGAGGGCATTTGACGGGGGAAAGGGGCATTAAGTGGGGGGCCAGGGGGCGTTTTGGGGTGTCTCCCCACTGACCCCCCCTTCTCCCTCAGGGTGGTGGGAACCGAGGAGCGCATCCCCATCCCCCTCATGGATTACATCCTCAACGTGGTGAGCAGAATGAGGGGAAGAAGTGTGTGTGTGGGCATTTTAAGAGGGTACCTCCCCCCCTCAACTCCCTGAACCCCCAAATTTGCCCCCCGCCCCCTCCCCAGATGAAGTTTGTGGAGTCGATCCTGAGCAACAACACGACGGACGATCACTGCCAGGAGTTCGTGGCGCAGCGGGGGCTGCGGCCGCTCGTCACCATCCTGGGGCTGCCCAACCTCCCGGTCGACTTCCCCACCTCGGCCGCCTGCCAGGCCGTGGCCGGCGTCTGCAAATCCATCCTGGTACCCCCCAGCGCCCCCCTCACCGCTTTTAATCCCCTCCCAGTTTCACTCCCCTGCCCAGTTTTATTCCCCTTCACGGTTTTATTCCCTTCCCCAGTTTAATTCCCCCTCCCAGTTTCATTTCCCTTCCCAAATTTACTTTCCTTCACGGTTTTATTTCCCTTCCCGGTTTTATTTCCCTTCCCAGATTTATTCCCTTCACAGTTTTAATCCCCTCCCAGTTTCACTCCCCTTCCCAGTTTCATTTCCCTTCCCAGTTTCATTTCCCTTCCCAGTTTCATTTCCCTTCCCAAATTTACTTTCCTTCCGGTTTTATTTCCCTTCCCAGTTTCATTTCCCTTCCCAGTTTCATTTCCCTTCCCAGTTTCATTCTCCCTCCCAGTTTCATTTTCCTTCCCAAATTTACTTTCCTTCCCAGTTTCATTCCCCTTCAGAGATTTATTCCCTTCCCAGTTTTAATCCCTTCCCAGTTTCACTCCCCTTCCCAGTTTCACTCCCCTTCCCAGTTTTATTTCCTTCCCAGTTTCATTTCCCTTCCCAGTTTTATTTCCATCCCAGTTTCATTCTCCCTCCCAGTTTCATTTTCCTTCCCAAATTTACTTTCCTTCCCAGTTTTATTTCCCTTCCCAGTTTCATTCCCCTTCACAGTTTCATTTCCTTTCCCAGTTTCATTCCCCTTCACAGATTTATTCCCTTCCCAGTTTTAATCCCTTCCCAGTTTTAATCCCTTCCCAGTTTCATTCCCCTTCACAGATTTATTCCCTTCCCAGTTTCACTCCCCTTCCCAGTTTTATTTCCTTCCCAGTTTTATTCCCTCTCCCAGTTTCATTTCCCTCCCAGTTTCATTCCCCTACCCAAATATATTTTCCTTCCCAAATTTACTTTCCTTCCCAGTTTTATTTCCCTTCCCAGTTTCATTCCCCTTCACAGTTTCATTTCCTCTCCCAGTTTCCCCTTCACATATTTATTCCCTTCCCAGTTTTAATCCCCTCCCAGTTTCACTCCCCAGTTTTATTCCCTTCCCAGTTTCATTCCCCTTCCCAGTTTCATTCCCCTTCCCAGTTTCATTTCCCTCCCAGTTTCGTTTCCCTACCCAAATTTATTTCCCTTCCCAGCTTCATTTCCTGCCCAGTTTCATTGACTTCCCAGTTTTGTTCCCCCTCCCAGTTTCATTCCCCTACCCAAATATATTTTCCTTCCCAGTTTCATTTCCCTTCCCAGTTTCACTCCCATTCCCAGTTTTATTCCCCTTCACAGATCTATTCCCTTCCCAGTTTCATTTCTCTTCCCAGTTTCATTCCCCTTCCCAGTTTTATTCCCCCTCCCAGTTTCATTCCTCTTCACAGTTTTATTTCCTCTCCCAGTTTTATTCCCTTCCCAGTTTCACTCCCATTCCCAGTTTTATTCCCCTTCACAGATTTATTCCCTTCCCAGTTTCATTTCCCTCCCACTTTCATTTCCCTTCCCAGTTTTATTTCCTCTCCCAGTTTCATTTCCCTCCCACTTTCATTTCCCTTCCCAGTTTTAGTTCCTTCCCAGTTTCATTTCCATTCCCAGTTTTATTTCCTCTCCCAGTTGCATTTCCTGAATCTGTTTCCCTTCCTGATTTTAATTCCCTTCCCAGTTTTAATTTCCCCTCCCACCATTCGGCCCCTCCCCCTTTTGGCCCCTCCCCCTTCACCCCCTCTCCTTTGACCCCTCCCCATTTAGCCCCTCCCCCTTCAGCCCCCCTTTGCTGCTCCCTTCTTTGGCCCCTCCCACCTTGACCCCTCTCACCTTTGGCCCCTCCCATTTTTGCCCCTCTCCTCTTTGGCCCCTCCCACCTTCTCCCCCTCCCACCTTCTCCCCCTCCCTGCCTTAGGCCCTTTCCACCCTTGACCCCTCCCACCCTCGGCCCCTCCCACCTTTATCTCTCCCACCTTTGCCCTCTCCCACCTACTTCCCCTCCCCCCATTTGGCCCCTCCCCCCATTTGGCCCCTCCCCCCATTTGGCCCCTCCCCTCTTTGGC
>JAUMJJ010000776.1:0-101343 GCA_033556795.1 Tapera naevia | reverse complement strand
TAACCCTAACCCTAACCCTAACCCTAACCCTAACCCTAACCCTAACCCTAACCCTATCCCTAACCCTAACCCTAACCCTAACCCTAACCCTAACCCTAACCCTAACCCTAACCCTAACCCTAACCCTAACCCTAACCCTAACCCTAACCCTAACCCTAACCCTAACCCTAACCCTAACCCTAACCCTAACCCTAACCCTAACCCTAACCCTAACCCTAACCCTAACCCTAACCCTAACCCTAACCCTAACCCTAACCCTAACCCTAACCCTAACCCTAACCCTAACCCTAACCCTAACCCTAACCCTAACCCTAACCCTAACCCTAACCCTAACCCTAACCCTAACCCTAACCCTAACCCTAACCCTAACCCTAACCCTAACCCTAACCCTAACCCTAACCCTAACCCTAACCCTAACCCTAACCCTAACCCTAACCCTAACCCTAACCCTAACCCTAACCCTAACCCTAACCCTAACCCTAACCCTAACCCTAACCCTAACCCTAACCCTAACCCTAACCCTAACCCTAACCCTAACCCTAACCCTAACCCTAACCCTAACCCTAACCCTAACCCTAACCCTAACCCTAACCCTAACCCTAACCCTAACCCTAACCCTAACCCTAACCCTAACCCTAACCCTAACCCTAACCCTAACCCTAACCCTAACCCTAACCCTAACCCTAACCCTAACCCTAACCCTAACCCTAACCCTAACCCTAACCCTAACCCTAACCCTAACCCTAACCCTAACCCTAACCCTAACCCTAACCCTAACCCTAACCCTAACCCTAACCCTAACCCTAACCCTAACCCTAACCCTAACCCTAACCCTAACCCTAACCCTAACCCTAACCCTAACCCTAACCCTAACCCTAACCCTAACCCTAACCCTAACCCTAACCCTAACCCTAACCCTAACCCTAACCCTAACCCTAACCCTAACCCTAACCCTAACCCTAACCCTAACCCTAACCCTAACCCTAACCCTAACCCTAACCCTAACCCTAACCCTAACCCTAACCCTAACCCTAACCCTAACCCTAACCCTAACCCTAACCCTAACCCTAACCCTAACCCTAACCCTAACCCTAACCCTAACCCTAACCCTAACCCTAACCCTAACCCTAACCCTAACCCTAACCCTAACCCTAACCCTAACCCTAACCCTAACCCTAACCCTAACCCTAACCCTAACCCTAACCCTAACCCTAACCCTAACCCTAACCCTAACCCTAACCCTAACCCTAACCCTAACCCTAACCCTAACCCTAACCCTAACCCTAACCCTAACCCTAACCCTAACCCTAACCCTAACCCTAACCCTAACCCTAACCCTAACCCTAACCCTAACCCTAACCCTAACCCTAACCCTAACCCTAACCCTAACCCTAACCCTAACCCTAACCCTAACCCTAACCCTAACCCTAACCCTAACCCTAACCCTAACCCTAACCCTAACCCTAACCCTAACCCTAACCCTAACCCTAACCCTAACCCTAACCCTAACCCTAACCCTAACCCTAACCCTAACCCTAACCCTAACCCTAACCCTAACCCTAACCCTAACCCTAACCCTAACCCTAACCCTAACCCTAACCCTAACCCTAACCCTAACCCTAACCCTAACCCTAACCCTAACCCTAACCCTAACCCTAACCCTAACCCTAACCCTAACCCTAACCCTAACCCTAACCCTAACCCTAACCCTAACCCTAACCCTAACCCTAACCCTAACCCTAACCCTAACCCTAACCCTAACCCTAACCCTAACCCTAACCCTAACCCTAACCCTAACCCTAACCCTAACCCTAACCCTAACCCTAACCCTAACCCTAACCCTAACCCTAACCCTAACCCTAACCCTAACCCTAACCCTAACCCTAACCCTAACCCTAACCCTAACCCTAACCCTAACCCTAACCCTAACCCTAACCCTAACCCTAACCCTAACCCTAACCCTAACCCTAACCCTAACCCTAACCCTAACCCTAACCCTAACCCTAACCCTAACCCTAACCCTAACCCTAACCCTAACCCTAACCCTAACCCTAACCCTAACCCTAACCCTAACCCTAACCCTAACCCTAACCCTAACCCTAACCCTAACCCTAACCCTAACCCTAACCCTAACCCTAACCCTAACCCTAACCCTAACCCTAACCCTAACCCTAACCCTAACCCTAACCCTAACCCTAACCCTAACCCTAACCCTAACCCTAACCCTAACCCTAACCCTAACCCTAACCCTAACCCTAACCCTAACCCTAACCCTAACCCTAACCCTAACCCTAACCCTAACCCTAACCCTAACCCTAACCCTAACCCTAACCCTAACCCTAACCCTAACCCTAACCCTAACCCTAACCCTAACCCTAACCCTAACCCTAACCCTAACCCTAACCCTAACCCTAACCCTAACCCTAACCCTAACCCTAACCCTAACCCTAACCCTAACCCTAACCCTAACCCTAACCCTAACCCTAACCCTAACCCTAACCCTAACCCTAACCCTAACCCTAACCCTAACCCTAACCCTAACCCTAACCCTAACCCTAACCCTAACCCTAACCCTAACCCTAACCCTAACCCTAACCCTAACCCTAACCCTAACCCTAACCCTAACCCTAACCCTAACCCTAACCCTAACCCTAACCCTAACCCTAACCCTAACCCTAACCCTAACCCTAACCCTAACCCTAACCCTAACCCTAACCCTAACCCTAACCCTAACCCTAACCCTAACCCTAACCCTAACCCTAACCCTAACCCTAACCCTAACCCTAACCCTAACCCTAACCCTAACCCTAACCCTAACCCTAACCCTAACCCTAACCCTAACCCTAACCCTAACCCTAACCCTAACCCTAACCCTAACCCTAACCCTAACCCTAACCCTAACCCTAACCCTAACCCTAACCCTAACCCTAACCCTAACCCTAACCCTAACCCTAACCCTAACCCTAACCCTAACCCTAACCCTAACCCTAACCCTAACCCTAACCCTAACCCTAACCCTAACCCTAACCCTAACCCTAACCCTAACCCTAACCCTAACCCTAACCCTAACCCTAACCCTAACCCTAACCCTAACCCTAACCCTAACCCTAACCCTAACCCTAACCCTAACCCTAACCCTAACCCTAACCCTAACCCTAACCCTAACCCTAACCCTAACCCTAACCCTAACCCTAACCCTAACCCTAACCCTAACCCTAACCCTAACCCTAACCCTAACCCTAACCCTAACCCTAACCCTAACCCTAACCCTAACCCTAACCCTAACCCTAACCCTAACCCTAACCCTAACCCTAACCCTAACCCTAACCCTAACCCTAACCCTAACCCTAACCCTAACCCTAACCCTAACCCTAACCCTAACCCTAACCCTAACCCTAACCCTAACCCTAACCCTAACCCTAACCCTAACCCTAACCCTAACCCTAACCCTAACCCTAACCCTAACCCTAACCCTAACCCTAACCCTAACCCTAACCCTAACCCTAACCCGAACCCTAACCCTAACCCTAACCCTAACCCTAACCCTAACCCTAACCCTAACCCTAACCCTAACCCTAACCCTAACCCTAACCCTAACCCTAACCCTAACCCTAACCCTAACCCTAACCCTAACCCTAACCCTAACCCTAACCCTAACCCTAACCCTAACCCTAACCCTAACCCTAACCCTAACCCTAACCCTAACCCTAACCCTAACCCTAACCCTAACCCTAACCCTAACCCTAACCCTAACCCTAACCCTAACCCTAACCCTAACCCTAACCCTAACCCTAACCCTAACCCTAACCCTAACCCTAACCCTAACCCTAACCCTAACCCTAACCCTAACCCTAACCCTAACCCTAACCCTAACCCTAACCCTAACCCTAACCCTAACCCTAACCCTAACCCTAACCCTAACCCTAACCCTAACCCTAACCCTAACCCTAACCCTAACCCTAACCCTAACCCTAACCCTAACCCTAACCCTAACCCTAACCCTAACCCTAACCCTAACCCTAACCCTAACCCTAACCCTAACCCTAACCCTAACCCTAACCCTAACCCTAACCCTAACCCTAACCCTAACCCTAACCCTAACCCTAACCCTAACCCTAACCCTAACCCTAACCCTAACCCTAACCCTAACCCTAACCCTAACCCTAACCCTAACCCTAACCCTAACCCTAACCCTAACCCTAACCCTAACCCTAACCCTAACCCTAACCCTAACCCTAACCCTAACCCTAACCCTAACCCTAACCCTAACCCTAACCCTAACCCTAACCCTAACCCTAACCCTAACCCTAACCCTAACCCTAACCCTAACCCTAACCCTAACCCTAACCCTAACCCTAACCCTAACCCTAACCCTAACCCTAACCCTAACCCTAACCCTAACCCTAACCCTAACCCTAACCCTAACCCTAACCCTAACCCTAACCCTAACCCTAACCCTAACCCTAACCCTAACCCTAACCCTAACCCTAACCCTAACCCTAACCCTAACCCTAACCCTAACCCTAACCCTAACCCTAACCCTAACCCTAACCCTAACCCTAACCCTAACCCTAACCCTAACCCTAACCCTAACCCTAACCCTAACCCTAACCCTAACCCTAACCCTAACCCTAACCCTAACCCTAACCCTAACCCTAACCCTAACCCTAACCCTAACCCTAACCCTAACCCTAACCCTAACCCTAACCCTAACCCTAACCCTAACCCTAACCCTAACCCTAACCCTAACCCTAACCCTAACCCTAACCCTAACCCTAACCCTAACCCTAACCCTAACCCTAACCCTAACCCTAACCCTAACCCTAACCCTAACCCTAACCCTAACCCTAACCCTAACCCTAACCCTAACCCTAACCCTAACCCTAACCCTAACCCTAACCCTAACCCTAACCCTAACCCTAACCCTAACCCTAACCCTAACCCTAACCCTAACCCTAACCCTAACCCTAACCCTAACCCTAACCCTAACCCTAACCCTAACCCTAACCCTAACCCTAACCCTAACCCTAACCCTAACCCTAACCCTAACCCTAACCCTAACCCTAACCCTAACCCTAACCCTAACCCTAACCCTAACCCTAACCCTAACCCTAACCCTAACCCTAACCCTAACCCTAACCCTAACCCTAACCCTAACCCTAACCCTAACCCTAACCCTAACCCTAACCCTAACCCTAACCCTAACCCTAACCCTAACCCTAACCCTAACCCTAACCCTAACCCTAACCCTAACCCTAACCCTAACCCTAACCCTAACCCTAACCCTAACCCTAACCCTAACCCTAACCCTAACCCTAACCCTAACCCTAACCCTAACCCTAACCCTAACCCTAACCCTAACCCTAACCCTAACCCTAACCCTAACCCTAACCCTAACCCTAACCCTAACCCTAACCCTAACCCTAACCCTAACCCTAACCCTAACCCTAACCCTAACCCTAACCCTAACCCTAACCCTAACCCTAACCCTAACCCTAACCCTAACCCTAACCCTAACCCTAACCCTAACCCTAACCCTAACCCTAACCCTAACCCTAACCCTAACCCTAACCCTAACCCTAACCCTAACCCTAACCCTAACCCTAACCCTAACCCTAACCCTAACCCTAACCCTAACCCTAACCCTAACCCTAACCCTAACCCTAACCCTAACCCTAACCCTAACCCTAACCCTAACCCTAACCCTAACCCTAACCCTAACCCTAACCCTAACCCTAACCCTAACCCTAACCCTAACCCTAACCCTAACCCTAACCCTAACCCTAACCCTAACCCTAACCCTAACCCTAACCCTAACCCTAACCCTAACCCTAACCCTAACCCTAACCCTAACCCTAACCCTAACCCTAACCCTAACCCTAACCCTAACCCTAACCCTAACCCTAACCCTAACCCTAACCCTAACCCTAACCCTAACCCTAACCCTAACCCTAACCCTAACCCTAACCCTAACCCTAACCCTAACCCTAACCCTAACCCTAACCCTAACCCTAACCCTAACCCTAACCCTAACCCTAACCCTAACCCTAACCCTAACCCTAACCCTAACCCTAACCCTAACCCTAACCCTAACCCTAACCCTAACCCTAACCCTAACCCTAACCCTAACCCTAACCCTAACCCTAACCCTAACCCTAACCCTAACCCTAACCCTAACCCTAACCCTAACCCTAACCCTAACCCTAACCCTAACCCTAACCCTAACCCTAACCCTAACCCTAACCCTAACCCTAACCCTAACCCTAACCCTAACCCTAACCCTAACCCTAACCCTAACCCTAACCCTAACCCTAACCCTAACCCTAACCCTAACCCTAACCCTAACCCTAACCCTAACCCTAACCCTAACCCTAACCCTAACCCTAACCCTAACCCTAACCCTAACCCTAACCCTAACCCTAACCCTAACCCTAACCCTAACCCTAACCCTAACCCTAACCCTAACCCTAACCCTAACCCTAACCCTAACCCTAACCCTAACCCTAACCCTAACCCTAACCCTAACCCTAACCCTAACCCTAACCCTAACCCTAACCCTAACCCTAACCCTAACCCTAACCCTAACCCTAACCCTAACCCTAACCCTAACCCTAACCCTAACCCTAACCCTAACCCTAACCCTAACCCTAACCCTAACCCTAACCCTAACCCTAACCCTAACCCTAACCCTAACCCTAACCCTAACCCTAACCCTAACCCTAACCCTAACCCTAACCCTAACCCTAACCCTAACCCTAACCCTAACCCTAACCCTAACCCTAACCCTAACCCTAACCCTAACCCTAACCCTAACCCTAACCCTAACCCTAACCCTAACCCTAACCCTAACCCTAACCCTAACCCTAACCCTAACCCTAACCCTAACCCTAACCCTAACCCTAACCCTAACCCTAACCCTAACCCTAACCCTAACCCTAACCCTAACCCTAACCCTAACCCTAACCCTAACCCTAACCCTAACCCTAACCCTAACCCTAACCCTAACCCTAACCCTAACCCTAACCCTAACCCTAACCCTAACCCTAACCCTAACCCTAACCCTAACCCTAACCCTAACCCTAACCCTAACCCTAACCCTAACCCTAACCCTAACCCTAACCCTAACCCTAACCCTAACCCTAACCCTAACCCTAACCCTAACCCTAACCCTAACCCTAACCCTAACCCTAACCCTAACCCTAACCCTAACCCTAACCCTAACCCTAACCCTAACCCTAACCCTAACCCTAACCCTAACCCTAACCCTAACCCTAACCCTAACCCTAACCCTAACCCTAACCCTAACCCTAACCCTAACCCTAACCCTAACCCTAACCCTAACCCTAACCCTAACCCTAACCCTAACCCTAACCCTAACCCTAACCCTAACCCTAACCCTAACCCTAACCCTAACCCTAACCCTAACCCTAACCCTAACCCTAACCCTAACCCTAACCCTAACCCTAACCCTAACCCTAACCCTAACCCTAACCCTAACCCTAACCCTAACCCTAACCCTAACCCTAACCCTAACCCTAACCCTAACCCTAACCCTAACCCTAACCCTAACCCTAACCCTAACCCTAACCCTAACCCTAACCCTAACCCTAACCCTAACCCTAACCCTAACCCTAACCCTAACCCTAACCCTAACCCTAACCCTAACCCTAACCCTAACCCTAACCCTAACCCTAACCCTAACCCTAACCCTAACCCTAACCCTAACCCTAACCCTAACCCTAACCCTAACCCTAACCCTAACCCTAACCCTAACCCTAACCCTAACCCTAACCCTAACCCTAACCCTAACCCTAACCCTAACCCTAACCCTAACCCTAACCCTAACCCTAACCCTAACCCTAACCCTAACCCTAACCCTAACCCTAACCCTAACCCTAACCCTAACCCTAACCCTAACCCTAACCCTAACCCTAACCCTAACCCTAACCCTAACCCTAACCCTAACCCTAACCCTAACCCTAACCCTAACCCTAACCCTAACCCTAACCCTAACCCTAACCCTAACCCTAACCCTAACCCTAACCCTAACCCTAACCCTAACCCTAACCCTAACCCTAACCCTAACCCTAACCCTAACCCTAACCCTAACCCTAACCCTAACCCTAACCCTAACCCTAACCCTAACCCTAACCCTAACCCTAACCCTAACCCTAACCCTAACCCTAACCCTAACCCTAACCCTAACCCTAACCCTAACCCTAACCCTAACCCTAACCCTAACCCTAACCCTAACCCTAACCCTAACCCTAACCCTAACCCTAACCCTAACCCTAACCCTAACCCTAACCCTAACCCTAACCCTAACCCTAACCCTAACCCTAACCCTAACCCTAACCCTAACCCTAACCCTAACCCTAACCCTAACCCTAACCCTAACCCTAACCCTAACCCTAACCCTAACCCTAACCCTAACCCTAACCCTAACCCTAACCCTAACCCTAACCCTAACCCTAACCCTAACCCTAACCCTAACCCTAACCCTAACCCTAACCCTAACCCTAACCCTAACCCTAACCCTAACCCTAACCCTAACCCTAACCCTAACCCTAACCCTAACCCTAACCCTAACCCTAACCCTAACCCTAACCCTAACCCTAACCCTAACCCTAACCCTAACCCTAACCCTAACCCTAACCCTAACCCTAACCCTAACCCTAACCCTAACCCTAACCCTAACCCTAACCCTAACCCTAACCCTAACCCTAACCCTAACCCTAACCCTAACCCTAACCCTAACCCTAACCCTAACCCTAACCCTAACCCTAACCCTAACCCTAACCCTAACCCTAACCCTAACCCTAACCCTAACCCTAACCCTAACCCTAACCCTAACCCTAACCCTAACCCTAACCCTAACCCTAACCCTAACCCTAACCCTAACCCTAACCCTAACCCTAACCCTAACCCTAACCCTAACCCTAACCCTAACCCTAACCCTAACCCTAACCCTAACCCTAACCCTAACCCTAACCCTAACCCTAACCCTAACCCTAACCCTAACCCTAACCCTAACCCTAACCCTAACCCTAACCCTAACCCTAACCCTAACCCTAACCCTAACCCTAACCCTAACCCTAACCCTAACCCTAACCCTAACCCTAACCCTAACCCTAACCCTAACCCTAACCCTAACCCTAACCCTAACCCTAACCCTAACCCTAACCCTAACCCTAACCCTAACCCTAACCCTAACCCTAACCCTAACCCTAACCCTAACCCTAACCCTAACCCTAACCCTAACCCTAACCCTAACCCTAACCCTAACCCTAACCCTAACCCTAACCCTAACCCTAACCCTAACCCTAACCCTAACCCTAACCCTAACCCTAACCCTAACCCTAACCCTAACCCTAACCCTAACCCTAACCCTAACCCTAACCCTAACCCTAACCCTAACCCTAACCCTAACCCTAACCCTAACCCTAACCCTAACCCTAACCCTAACCCTAACCCTAACCCTAACCCTAACCCTAACCCTAACCCTAACCCTAACCCTAACCCTAACCCTAACCCTAACCCTAACCCTAACCCTAACCCTAACCCTAACCCTAACCCTAACCCTAACCCTAACCCTAACCCTAACCCTAACCCTAACCCTAACCCTAACCCTAACCCTAACCCTAACCCTAACCCTAACCCTAACCCTAACCCTAACCCTAACCCTAACCCTAACCCTAACCCTAACCCTAACCCTAACCCTAACCCTAACCCTAACCCTAACCCTAACCCTAACCCTAACCCTAACCCTAACCCTAACCCTAACCCTAACCCTAACCCTAACCCTAACCCTAACCCTAACCCTAACCCTAACCCTAACCCTAACCCTAACCCTAACCCTAACCCTAACCCTAACCCTAACCCTAACCCTAACCCTAACCCTAACCCTAACCCTAACCCTAACCCTAACCCTAACCCTAACCCTAACCCTAACCCTAACCCTAACCCTAACCCTAACCCTAACCCTAACCCTAACCCTAACCCTAACCCTAACCCTAACCCTAACCCTAACCCTAACCCTAACCCTAACCCTAACCCTAACCCTAACCCTAACCCTAACCCTAACCCTAACCCTAACCCTAACCCTAACCCTAACCCTAACCCTAACCCTAACCCTAACCCTAACCCTAACCCTAACCCTAACCCTAACCCTAACCCTAACCCTAACCCTAACCCTAACCCTAACCCTAACCCTAACCCTAACCCTAACCCTAACCCTAACCCTAACCCTAACCCTAACCCTAACCCTAACCCTAACCCTAACCCTAACCCTAACCCTAACCCTAACCCTAACCCTAACCCTAACCCTAACCCTAACCCTAACCCTAACCCTAACCCTAACCCTAACCCTAACCCTAACCCTAACCCTAACCCTAACCCTAACCCTAACCCTAACCCTAACCCTAACCCTAACCCTAACCCTAACCCTAACCCTAACCCTAACCCTAACCCTAACCCTAACCCTAACCCTAACCCTAACCCTAACCCTAACCCTAACCCTAACCCTAACCCTAACCCTAACCCTAACCCTAACCCTAACCCTAACCCTAACCCTAACCCTAACCCTAACCCTAACCCTAACCCTAACCCTAACCCTAACCCTAACCCTAACCCTAACCCTAACCCTAACCCTAACCCTAACCCTAACCCTAACCCTAACCCTAACCCTAACCCTAACCCTAACCCTAACCCTAACCCTAACCCTAACCCTAACCCTAACCCTAACCCTAACCCTAACCCTAACCCTAACCCTAACCCTAACCCTAACCCTAACCCTAACCCTAACCCTAACCCTAACCCTAACCCTAACCCTAACCCTAACCCCTAACCCCTAACCCCTAACCCCTAACCCTAACCCTAACCCTAACCCTAACCCTAACCCTAACCCCTAACCCTAACCCTAACCCTAACCCCTAACCCTAAACCCTAACCCCTAACCCTAAACCCTAACCCTAACCAAGTTACCCTCTCACTTCCGGTCTGGAACCCTCACTTCCGGTCCTAAGTTACCCCCTCACTTCCGGTCTGGAACCCTCACTTCCGGTGGTCGTTCAGCCCCTCTCTTCCGGTGCAGAGCCCTCACTTCCGGTGGCCATTCGGCCCGTCACTTCCGGTACAGAGCCCTCACTTCCTGTGGTCGTTCAGTCCCTCACTTCCGGTGCAGAGCCCTCAATTCTGGTGGCCATTCGGCCCGTCACTTCCGGTACAGAGCCCTCACTTCCGGTGGTCGTTCAGCCCCTCACTTCCGGTGCAGAGCCGTCACTTCCGGTGGCCATTCGGCCCGTCACTTCTGGTACAGAGCCCTCACTTCCGTTTAGCAGTGCATCTGTCATTTGTGGTCGTAAGTGTTCAGTTCCGTTGTGTACTTTGCCTCTGAGTTCTGGTGCTAAGGTGTGTCTTCAGGTATGCAGTTTGATCTTCAATTGTGGATTTCTCCTGTCTCTTCTCGTTTCAAGTTTTCTGGTCAGTTGTGGTTCTAAGTCCTGGCTTTTGCTGTGCATTCAAGGTCCTAATTGTTACTGTGGGCTGTCATTTATGGTACTGTGTGTGAACCTCAGTTCTGGTTTGAAGTAGTGAGTTTGCATATATAGTTTGCTCTTGAGTTGTGGTACTAAGTCATTTTGTGATTTTTGGCTTGTAGTCTGATTGTCATTTTTAGTTTTAAGTTGTGTACTGATTTTATGCTGGTCGTCCTGGTGTATATTTGTCATTTTGTGGAATTTGGACATATTGTCTTTTTTTTAAAGTTATTTTTGTTTGGTGTGGTTGGATTTGAGATGTTAGTAATTGTTTATTCCTGATCTGGTTTTAGTGTGATTTTTTTTAGTTTGGTTTTTTTTGTTTTTAATATTTTGAAGGTTAGATGTGGTGTGTGGGTATTTAGTTTTTTTTTTTTGGTCATTTATTGTTTTTGTGGTTGTAATTTTATGTGAATGTGTTGTTTTGATTTTATATTTGTTTTTTGTTTTTTGGGTAGTGTGTTGTTGGTTTTGAATGACATGTAGCATTTTATTTGTTGTGAAGTTTTATGATTTTTTTTGTTGTATTTATTGGGTTTTCATGTTATTAGTGGTTTGTAGTGTGTTTTTTGTTGTGTGTTGTGTTTCAGGTATGTTATTTTGATATTTTTGGTGTTGTAGTTAATTTGTGTTTTTAGGTTTTGTGTTGATGTGTGATATCTTTATTTGTTTGGTGTAGTGTTTGTTTGTATTGTTGTGTTAGGTGTATATTATTTTGGTGTGATTTTTTTGGATGTTCCTTATTTGCATATTGTGTTTTGAGTGATGTGGAGTGGTGTGGCTAATTTGCATATTTTGTGTTGAGTGATGTGAAGGGGTGTTGGTTGTGTGTTTTGTCATGTGTGTTATTGTTGTTGGGTTAAAATTTTTTTAATCTAATTTGCATAATTAATTGATCAATTATTGGTAATTGGAGTGTCATTAATTTTTTAATTCATGTTATTATCTTTACTAGAATTGGAATATTTGTTAGTCTAGTAATAAAAGAAGAAAAAATAATAAGAGGGGGGAAAGGAGGAAAAATGATAAGAGGGGGGGAAAAAGGAGGAAAAAAAGAAAAAATAATAAGAGGGGGGGAAAGGAGGAAAAAAAGAAAAAATAATAAGAGGGGGGAAAGGAGGAAAAAAAGAAAAAAAAGAAAAAATAATAAGAGGGGGGGAAAGGAGGAAAAATGATAAGAGGGGGGGAAAAAGGAGGAAAAAAAGAAAAAATAATAAGAGGGGGGGAAAGGAGGAAAAAAAGAAAAAATAATAAGAGGGGGGGAAAGGAGGAAAAAAAGAAAAAAAAGAAAAAATAATAAGAGGGGGGGAAAGGAGGAAAAATGATAAGAGGGGGGGAAAAAGGAGGAAAAAAAGAAAAAATAATAAGAGGGGGGGAAAGGAGGAAAAAAAGAAAAAAAAGAAAAAATAATAAGAGGGGGGGAAAGGAGGAAAAAAAGAAAAAAAAGAAAAAATAATAAGAGGGGGGGAAAGGAGGAAAAAAAGAAAAAATAATAAGAGGGGGGGAAAGGAGGAAAAAAAGAAAAAATAATAAGAGGGGGGGGAAAGGAGGAAAAAAAGAAAAAATAATAAGAGGGGGGGGAAAGGAGGAAAAAAAGAAAAAATAATAAGAGGGGGGGAAAGGAGGAAAAAAAGAAAAAATAATAAGAGGGGGGGAAAGGAGGAAAAAAAGAAAAAATAATAAGAGGGGGGAAAGGAGGAAAAAAAGAAAAAATAATAAGAGGGGGGGAAAGGAGGAAAAAAAGAAAAAATAATAAGAGGGGGGGAAAGGAGGAAAAAAAGAAAAAATAATAAGAGGGGGGAAAAGGAGGGAAAAAAAATAATAAGAGGAGGGAGGAAAAAAGAAGACATAAACTTTTCTAACTTAAAGTACCAATTCTAAGCATGGAAGAAGGACACCACACAGCAAATTCACCTTTATTCAAATTTTGAGAAGTCTATGGTTTAAGTATTTGTTTTATTTCTTTATTTTGCAATTTTTTATTTAGTCACCTTATAATGGATACATCTGTTCTTGTGCCAACACCGACATTCAATACAGTACAGAAATTGAAGTGAACTTCTACCCTCTAAACTTCATGACATCATCTTGTGAAACACAGCATTGACAGACCTGAACAAGAACTTAATACTGCTGACATTTAGCAACTTGGCGGGCAGTCTCAGATCGGATCTGAACATCATCAATTCTGGCTATCCCCAGACAGAGCTCCACGGCAAATCTAGTGGTCCCGAGATGCACCTCAACAATGCCCCCCCTCTGGCCACCTCCAAGTAGAGTAGGCAAAACCTGTAAAAAAATTAAGTACATAAACGTATTTAATATTCAGTTTTGGGTTTTCTCTTACCTACTGGCCTTAATAAAGATACCTGTATCAGCAGTTGCTCCTGTTCTTACAGCTAGGGTGATCATTACCAGTGCAACACCCACCTAGTAGATTACCATTCTTTTCTGCGCAACAAAATCTTTATACCTAATACATTTTTACATCATCAACATTTTCATTTCCACTCAACAATATGCCAGCACTCCATAGGAACAATGTTCCCTGAAGCCTCTAAAATTTGCCCTGCCTGCGAAAACCCCGGCCCCGGCTACGGTCTGCACCCAAACCTTGGCGATGACCGTCACCTCGCAGACCGGCCGGGACCGGGGAAAAAAAAAAAACCCAGCCGGGGGAAAAAAAAAAATCCCCCGGCTGGGGTTTTTTTTTTTTTCTAATATTGTTGTGAAAATTGCCTGCAAAGCAAAACATTCTGCATACAACGTCAAAATCAACAGCTAAACCCAATCGCAACCCTAACCCAAAACCACCCCTCACGCTCAACCCACCCATCCTGGGGCCAGCCCACCACAACGGCCTGTCACACCCAACCTGAAAGGCTCCCCAGGAACGGCGTTCCCGGGGACCTCAAAAACTGGCCCTGCCTGCGAAAACCCCGGCCTCGGCTACGGTCTGCACCCAAACCTTGGCGATGACCGTCGCCTCGCAGACCGGCCGGGACCGGGGAAAAAAAAAAACCCAGCCGGGGGAAAAAAAAAAAATCCCCCGGCTGGGGTTTTTTTTTTTTTCTAATATTGTTGTGAAAATTGCCTGCAAAGCAAAACATTCTGCATACAACGTCAAAATCAACAGCTAAACCCAATCGCAACCCCAACCCAAAACCACCCCTCACGCTCAACCCACCCATCCTGGGGCCAGCCCATCACAACAGCCTGTCACACCCAACCTGACAGGCTCCCCAGGAACGGCGTTCCCGGGGACCTCAAAAATTGGCCCTGCCTGCGAAAACCCCGGCCCCGGCTACGGTCTGCACCCAAACCTTGGCGATGACCGTCGCCTCGCAGACCGGCCGGGACCGGGGAAAAAAAAACCCAGCCAGGGGAAAAAAAAAAATCCCCCGGCTGGGGTTTTTTTTTTTTTTCTAATATTGTTGTGAAAATTGCCTGCAAAGCAAAACATTCTGCATACAACGTCAAAATCAACAGCTAAACCCAATCGCAACCCCAACCCAAAACCACCCCTCACGCTCAACCCACCCATCCTGCGGCCAGCCCATCACAACGGCCTGTCACACCCAACCTGAAAGGCTCCCCAGGAACGGCGTTCCCGGGGACCTCAAAAATTGGCCCTGCCTGCGAAAACCCCGGCCCCGGCTACGGTCTGCACCCAAACCTTGGCGATGACCGTCGCCTCGCAGACCGGCCGGGACCGGGGAAAAAAAACCCAGCCGGGGGAAAAAAAAAAATCCCCCGGCTGGGGTTTTTTTTTTTTCTAATATTGTTGTGAAAATTGCCTGCAAAGCAAAACATTCTGCATACAACGTCAAAATCAACAGCTAAACCCAATCGCAACCCTAACCCAAAACCACCCCTCACGCTCAACCCACCCATCCTGGGGCCAGCCCACCACAACGGCCTGTCACACCCAACCTGAAAGGCTCCCCAGGAACGGCGTTCCCGGGGACCTCAAAAATTGGCCCTGCCTGCGAAAACCCCGGCCCCGGCTACGGTCTGCACCCAAACCTTGGCGATGACCGTCGCCTCGCAGACCGGCCGGGACCGGGGAAAAAAAAAACCCAGCCGGGGGAAAAAAAAAATCCCCCGGCTGGGGTTTTTTTATTCTAATATTGTTATGATAATTGCCTGCAAAGCAAAACATTCTACATACAACGTCAAAATCTACAGCTAAACCCAATCATAACCCCAACCCAAAACCACCCCTCACTCTCAACCCACCCATCCTGCGGCCAGCCCACCACAACAGCCTGTCACACCCAACCTGACAGGCTCCCCGGGAACAGCAAAACATAACCGCCGTATCGGGCACGATAGGCCAAGGCAAAAGGTTAACATTACAAGGCATGGCGTGGCAAAACATAACCGCCGTATCGGGCACGATAGGCCAAGGCAAAAGGTTAACATTACAAGGCATGGCGTGGCAAAACATAACCGCCGTATCGGGCACGATAGGCCAAGGCAAAAGGTTAACATTACAAGGCATGGCGTGGCAAAACATAACCGCCGTATCGGGCACGATAGGCCAAGGCAAAAGGTTAACATTACAAGGCATGGCGTGGCAAAACATAACCGCCGTATCGGGCACGATAGGCCAAGGCAAAAGGTTAACATTACAAGGCATGGCGTGGCAAAACATAACCGCCGTATCGGGCACGATAGGCCAAGGCAAAAGGTTAACATTACAAGGCATGGCGTGGCAAAACATAACCGCCGTATCGGGCACGATAGGCCAAGGCAAAAGGTTAACATTACAAGGCATGGCGTGGCAAAACATAACCGCCGTATCGGGCACGATAGGCCAGGCAAAAGGTTAACATTACAAGGCAGAGCATAACATAACATGCACACAGGCTGTCATACAAACAGGACACGCTCACTGTCCTTGCATTGTCATCCTTCAACTTGCAGTACGTCCCTCTCTATCTGAAAAACACAAGGTCACGCGATTCACCCTTAAGCTCAGTGACAGCTGAACAATTCCAGACACCTTTTTCCATTTAGGGACACCTTCTCTACTTTCTACTGTGGCCAGGCAGAATAAAACCCAAACAAACCAAGACACTAAAACCCCACAGCTACCAGAGGTGACGCCCTTGGAATATCAATTGCTCATTTTTCTTCAACCGGTTCATTGCAGACATCTTTGCTAATCCTCTCTGTGTCTCTGTAACCCTAAGGCAGTGACTCCCATGGCCTGGGACCTGTGCAGCTGCTTGTTCTGCTATGGACAAGACGGCCTGGGATTACAAATATACAAACCATAGAACCTTACTGTCACTATTCTGGCCAATTCTATCGCTTCCGTGCCTCGGGCAGAGCACATCCAACCACACACAGAGTGACACTGCACGAGAGACCAGTGACAGGACATAGAGACGCAAAAGAAACTCCGCAAGAGGAAAGACTCCCGGGCCAGAGTTGTCGTCGGGCTGAAAGACCCAGGGGACTGCGAGGAAGAACCTAAGGCAGCCCTGGAAGAGTGGAAGATGTGGCCCGAGACAAAGAGAAGAGATGTGGCCTCAAGTGGGAGGATGCCTGATCGAGAAGCACCGATTAAATGCCTAAAGGTTTAGAGGATGCAGGGAAGAAGTCCCGGAAGAGGGATCCAAGATAACGGATGAGTGATCAGAGATGCTGACGCAGCCTAAGATGCTTCTGCATAGGTATACTGATCAGAATCTTCCAAGACACAAAGTCGATCCGTGCTTTAACAATGCCCTGCAAGAAAAGCAGTGCCCGCTTGGCACTTTGTCAGAAAGAACAGGCGTTTGAGAGCCTAGAGAAGGTACCCAAGGCATGTGCTGCGCACAATGAAAGCCAAGAGGAGACCGAGACCCAAGAAGGGTCAGAGACACAGCAAACAGATGACATAAATGACAGAACAACACAGACAGGCTGGATCTGCCCTGCCCGGCACGTGTTAGAGTCGGCCTGATAAGTCATCCCCTCTGCCTTAATCTGCCCCGGGGACACTCTTCCCACACAGCCCTCTCTTCTACGCTAAACCCTTCCTCTCTGCCCTTCCGAAACTTTGCTCATCTTCCTGCCCCCCCCCCCCCCCCCCCCCGCCCATCCCTGGTCCCTCAACTTAGCTTTCAGAGGGCCAGAGGGCTGAAGCTGTCCTTGAGAGAAAACCTTCAAAGAGCAATGGCTAACTAGAATGACCCTGTGGTCACTGGGTTCCTGTGTCACCTGCAAGAAAAATAAACAAATCAAAAGCGGTGATGACAGTCAGCATCATGTTGCTAGGTGACAACATCTTGTACAAGCCACATCCTCACTGCAAAACCGCTGCGGGCTTCTGCTCTCCTGCTCCGAGCCGATTCAAACATCGGAGGCTGCAGCCGCGATCGCCTGGAGCACCTGAAGTAAAAGGAGAGAAAATTACTCTCGGGCTTATGAGAGGTCAGTCCCGAGCTTTTGCTTCCTGCTACCCGGCTCACCTCAAAGGCTCTTCCCGTTCCAAAGGCAGCAGGCTCGATGCCTACAAAACTGAAGGTAAAATGCCAAGTGACTTGCAGTATGATTCTGTGCTGTTAGACGCCGATTCAGAAGAGAGCCTCTTCACCTTCTTGGACCGCTCGTCACCGAGTGGCCCCTCTGATGCTGCGTGCAACACCTGCAAGAACCCAAGAAGATGACAGGAGTTCAGGTTTTTACCCAAAAACAAAGGTTGCCCACAATGTTTCCTCTTTCATGCTCTGCTACCTTGACTGCTCGCCCACTCGGCCTCCCTCATTCAATGATGCTGTGGTGAGGCTTGCACAACGCCTGTAATACAAAGAGCAAGAGACACTCTTCACCTATAACTCAACCCCTGAATGATAACTGGGGCCTCAGGTAACTCGCCATTGCCTTCCTTGACCCCAAGCAGTTCCGGTGCCACTGTTCTGCTGCGCTCCTTGCTCTGTGTCTTTGATGTTGAAAAAAAGCATAAGACCTAAGCTTCATTATCCAGTCATGCCACTCGTACCGTGACAAACCCACCCTGCTACGACACTGCACCAGCCATACCGTCGTCACCCTTTGGCTCGCAGCTCATCCCTCTGCATTTGAAAAACACAAGGTCAGACTAGTCACCCTGATGCTCGGTGAGCAGTGAACAATTGCAGATGCCTTGGTTCCATTTAGGAACCCCTTCTCTATTTTATTCTACACCCACGCAAAATAAAACCCAAACGCTAAGCCCCACAACTACCAGATGTGATGACCTTGGAATACAAACAGCTCCCTCTCTGTGTTCATTGCACACAGCTCTCTTCACGCTCTGTGTCTGTGTAAGCCTAAGACAACAAATCCCAAGACACGATGCCCGTGCGGCTGCTTATTCTGCCATGGATAGTACGGCCTGGGCCTTCAAGGCCTGGGCTTAACAACGTATAAACCCTAGAACCTTACTGTCACTCTTCTGGCCGATTCTATTGCATTCGTGCCTCGGGCAGAGCACCTCCAACCACACACAAACACACACAGAGTGACACTGCACGAGAGACCAGTGACAGGACATACAGACACAAAAGAAACTCTGCAAGAGGAACGACTCCCGGGCCAGAGTTGTCGTCGGGCTGAAAGACCCAGGGGACTGCGAGGAAGAACCTAAGGCAGCCCTGGAAGAGTGGAAGATGTGGCCCGAGACAAAGAGAAGAGATGTGGCCTCAAGTGGGAGGATGCCTGATCGAGAAGCACCGATTAAATGCCTAAAGGTTTAGAGGATGCAGGGAAGAAGTCCCGGAAGAGGGATCCAAGATAATGGATGAGTAATCAGAGACATTGATGCAGGCTAAGATGCTTCTGCAAAGGCAGACCGATCAGAATCTTCCAAGAGATGAGGCCGATTCACGCTTTAAGATTCACGCTGTGAGAGAAAAGCAGTGCCCGCTTGGCACTGTGCAAGTAACAACAGGCCTTTAAGAGCCTAGAGATGGTGCCCAAGGCACGTGCTGCGTGCCGTGAAAGCCAAGAGGAGGTCGAGACCCAAGAAGGGTCAGGGACGCAGCAAACAGATGACATACACCACAAAATAACACAGACAGGCTGGAACTGCTCTGCCCGGCACATGTTAGAGTTGGCCTGAGAAGTCATCCCTTCTGCTTTAAACTGCTCTGGGGGGGGGACTCTTCCCGCACAGCCAACCCCTCTATGCAAAACCCCTCCCTGCTCTTTCCAAACTTCTCCCCTCTTCCCAGTCCCACTCCGTCCCTGGTCCCTCAACTTAGCTTTCAGAGGGCCGGAGCGCTGAAGCTGTCGTCGGCAGAAAAGTTTCAAAGAGCAATGGCCAACCTGAACAACCTTGCGGACATCGGGTTCCTCTGCATCGCCTGCAAGAAAACCAAACACAAATCAGAAGCGGTGTTGACAGACAGCATCACTGTTCAGTGCCAAAACCTTGTACAAGGCACATCCTCACTGCAAAACTGCCTTGGGCTTCTGCTCACCTGCTCCGAGCCGATATGAGCATCCGATGCTGCAGCCGCGATCGCCTGGAGCACCTGAAGTAAAAGGAGAGAAAATTATTCTTGGACTTATGAGAGGTCAGTCCTGAGCTCTTGCTCCCTACTACCCAGCTTACCTCAAAGGCTCTTCCCATTCCAAAGGCAGCACGCTTGGCGCCTGCAAAACCAAAGGTAAATAGCCTAGTGAGTTGCTGTATCATTTCTTGGTCTTGGACACCGATTCGGAAGAGAGCCTCTTCACCTTCTTGGACCGCTCGTCGCGGTCTGATGCTGTGTGTAGCACCTGCAAGAACCCAAGAAGATGACAGGAGTTCAGGTTTTTACCCAAAAACAAAGGTTGCCCACAATGTTTCCTCTTTCATGCTCTGCTACCTTGACTGCTCGCCCACTCGGCCTCCCTCATTCAATGATGCCATCGTGAGGCTTGCACAACATCTGTAATACAGAGAGAAAGAGATGCTTTAATTTTCACCTGTAACTCAGCTCCTGAACAGTAACTGGTACTTCAGTTAACTCACCACTGCTCTCCTTGTCCACGGTAGCTCCGGTGCCACTGTTCTGCTGCACTCCTTGCTCTGTCTTTGAAGTAAAAAAAAAACAAAAACAAAAAAACTAAATTTCGTTATCCAGTCACATCATGCCACTTGCACCTCAGTGCCTCAGACAACCCACCTTGCTATGGCACCTACCAGCCTCTCCGTTGTCACCCTTTGGTTTGTAGCTTGTCCCTCTGCATCTGAAAAACAAAATGTCAAAATCACCCTGATGCTCAGTGAGCGCTGAACAATTCCAGACACCTTGTTTCCATTTAGGAACCCCTTCTCTGTTTTATTCTACAGTCAGGCAGACTAAAACCCAAACATTAGGCCGCACAACTACCAGATTTGACGACCTTGGAATACAAACAGCTCCCTTTCTCTGTGTTCATTGCACACAGTTCTCTTCACCCTCTCTTTCTGTATAAGCCCAAGGCAGCGACTTCCATGGCCTAGTGCCTGTGCATCTGCTTTTCTCCCATGGACAGTACGGCCTTGGCCTGCGAGGCCTGGGCTTAGCAAGGTACGAAAAAACCTAGAACCTTACTGTCACTCTTCTGGCCGATACCATCGCTTCCGTACCTCGGGCAGAGCACCTCCAACCACACACAAACACACACAGAGTGACACTGCACGAGAGACCAGTGACAGGACATACAGACGCAAAAGAAACTCTGCAAGAGGAACGACTCCCGGGCCAGAGTTGTCGTCGGGCTGAAAGACCCAGGGGACTGCGAGGAAGAACCTAAGGCAGCCCTGGAAGAGTGGAAGATGTGGCCCGAGACAAAGAGAAGAGATGTGGCCTCAAGTGGGAGGATGCCTGATCGAGAAGCACCGATTAAATGCCTAAAGGTTTAGAGGATGCAGGGAAGAAGTCCCGGAAGAGGGATCCAAGATAATGGATGAGTTGTTGACTCAGCCTAAGATGCTTCTGCAAAGGCAGACCGATCAGAATCTTCCAAGAGATGAGGCCAATTCACACTTTAAGATTCACGCTGTGAGAGAAAAGCAGTGCCCGCTTGGCACTGTGCAAGTAACAACAGGCCTTTAAGAGCCTAGAGATGGTGCCCAAGGCACGTGCTGTGTGCCGTGAAAGCCAAGAGGAGGTCGAGACCCAAGAAGGGTCAGGGACGCAGCAAACAGATGACATACACCACAGAATAACATAGACAGGCTGGAACTGCTCTGCCCGGCACATGTTAGAGTTGGCCTGAGAAGTCATCCCTTCTGCCTTAACCTGCCCCAGGGGGACTCTTCCTGCACAGCCCTCTCCTCTATGTGAAACCCCTCCCTTCTCTTCCCGGCCCCACCCCATCCCTGGTCCCTCAACTTAGCTTTCAGAGGGCCGGGGGTCTGAAACCATCCTTGTCAGAAAAACCTCAGACCGCATCGACTGTCTGGCAGGTTTCTGCAGTCACCGGGTTTTCCCCTGCTCCCAGGACATTCCAATGTCCGATGCTGCAGCTGCAATCACCTGGGGCACCTGAGGTAACATGAGACACGTTAGAAATGAATCCTGTGCTCCCTCTCGCTACAACACATCTCACCTTAAACACTCATTCTGTTCCAAAGGCAGCATGCACGGCACCTGCAAGCCAATGGTAAATGCTCGACTGTGTTGCCAGATACTCTGCTCTTGGATGCTTATTCGGACAACAAGCACCTCACCTTCTCGGACTGCCCATCAGCACAAAGCTTTGCCCCTCTGATGCTGCTTGTGGCACCCGCACTTAAAGCAAAAGACACTTGCTCAGATAGAACCCAAAAGCACAAGCTGCCCACAGTGATTTCCCTTCTCCCTTACCTTGACCGCTCACCCTCTTGGCCTCCATCACCTTGTGCTGCCGTGTTGAGGCTTGCACAGCACCTGTAAAGTGCAAATGGCAAGAGATGGTCACAGCTTCACAGGTGATGGACATCCTGAGCAAACTGCTCCCTCAGCCCACTTGCCATTGCTCTCCTTGCTCGAGTCAGTTCCGGTGCCGATATACTGTTTTGTTTCATGCCTTCAAGATAAAAACCTCAACCCAGAAGCTACTCGTATGGCCATCTGTCACATCTTCCCTCTGATACCATGCGTCAAGTCACCTTCTTAATGCTCTGTTCTCCTCTGTCATCATCCTTCAGCATTTGGCTCATCTCTCTACATCTGAAAACAATATCAAATAGGTCACCGGATGGTGATCAATAACTGCTTAAAAATTCCTGCGATCTTGCTCCCATTTAGCAATGGCATCTAGAGTCCAACTGTAGCCAGGCAGAAAAAAGAGGGGCCGTACTTCAAGACTCACACAAGCAAGCCTTTGTATCTTTAAGATTCAATCTGCCTCCTACTATTCGGCTCTCCCTCTCCTGTGGCTCCAAACGCCCCTATAAAACACCATTGAAATTACTGTCCACGTAACCTGCTGGGGGTCCTGGATCTGAGATGACTGCATAACCTTTGCCTGAACAGCCTAGGTGTATTGACATATCAACTATATGTTCTTACTGCTCTTCCACCCTGATTCTACATCACCAGGCAGAGCAGCTCCGAGCCACACACACTCAGACCGATACCGGACAGAACTCTGTGATTGATACAATTCAAATGATGAGAGAAAACTCTCCATGATAAGAATGATTCCTGGGCTGGAGGCACGGTCGGGCGAGAAGATCTGCAGGGCTGCAAGGGTGTGCTGAGCAGACTCTATCACAAGGTTGGAAACACGAGCATAATAGCTTGTAAACAAGAAACAATCAAAACTCAGATGAAGTAGGCACAAGAAACCTGTCTTCAAGACCTGAACTGTGACAATGCAGGGAAGAAATCCCAGTCCGTAAGGATGAACGACTAGGCAGTAGAGCTACTGAGACGGAACGCAATTTTGCCACAAGAGATGTCCAACCTTAAACTTCTAAGATGCAAGACGGATCTGTGCGATATGAGAAGAGAAGATCAAGTAGCTCTGTGCCAGCAACTGCAGGTGTCTGAGACCCTAGGGATCTCACCCAAGGAATGTGCAGCACTGAGTACAAAGACAATATCAAGGGTCAAGAAAGCTCTAAGACACAGCAGACAGACAGACTACACACTGACAGACACAGGCCGGAACTGCCCTGCCTGGCACATGCGACTGTTGGGCTGAGAATTAACTCCTTCTACTTTATCTTGCCCCAAGGGGACTCTTCCAGCACAGCCCTCTCCCCTATGCTGCCTTTAAAACCCCTCTCTGCCCTTCCTTCTCCAAGCCCCACCCCAGCCCTCATCCCTCAACAACTCAGCTCTCAGAAGGTCAGAGACCCAAAGCCAACCCCGACAGAACGATGAATCCTCCTCCCTTTCCCAGCCATCCCCGGGTCTCAAAATCTTGCAAAATCATTCTCTACTTGTGCGCTGTCAGAGAAGGAACTCTACTCCTTCCTGACAGCTCCTGTCCTATACCTGCACCCTGGACCCTTCTGTGTTACTGCTCCTCGAGAGCTCTGGAGCCCTCCCCTGAGTTCTGCTGGCCCCTCTTACTTTCTACCACCCCACAAACTCCAAACCCTGCCATGGGCTGGCAAAGGCAGTGAACTTCAAATATCTGTAACCTACCAGGCTCCTATTACAAACTGTAAAGGCTCTAGGAACAGCAAACCATCTCACAGGTAACAAGCGACGAGCTGTCCAGAAATTCCAGGCAAAGCACCTGAAATAAAATAAAAAGAACGCATAGTTTTAAAAACTGCCTCCTGAAAACCGAACTACTCACCTGAAAACCAAGGTGTACCCTCTGCACACAGTAAACGTACTTTGCTGAACCCTGACTCACCCTGAAGCTCCAACCTCCGACAGACACCTCAGCTTCTCTCAAAAAATTACAAAAAGAGCTTATCCTGCCCAAAAAGCTGCACTAAAGTGAAAGAACAGCAGAACACTAACCTCAAGGCAGAGCAAGAGCTGAATGAGCTCCTGAAGGAGGGGCTGTGGCTTATAAAGTCCTGGGCCCCTGGAATGATCCCCACCTGGGGATGGGGTGCCCTCCCTCCCCTCCCCATCGGTAAATAGGAGCAGCTGTGAGGGATCGGATTGGTCTCACATTTACAGCAAAAGAAACTTTGAGAGGAGAAGGGGACCCTGAGCAGAGGGAACGGTTGGTGGTGTTTGACTGCAGCTCTGTCTGGGGGCACAGTATAGCCCTGACTCGGCCCGTTTGAGCAGTGTTGCTAGCTAAGGTCTGGCAGCCGGAAGATCTTGCAATGTACAGAGAGATAGGGCCCTTCTCCCAATAGCCAATAACGTTTAGTTCGTGATGTAAGCAGACAGATGTGACGTTGTAAATCTTAGCTATATAAACCTGTGTTATCTATCAATAAACACCATTTGCCATCCACCACATTGGTGTCTGTGAGCCGATGGCCCGAGTGGCCTGGGGTTGGTCGCCGTGCCATTCCTGAACCAGGTCGCCACGCCTTTGCTGAAGGCAACAAGCAGCTACAGCCGGGCAGGAGGTGTCCAAAAGCCAATTCTCCCAACCCCCAAGGGGAAGGGGAGAGGAAAACAAGAGCATAATTGGCTCCATAGGGGTTTCCATGGGGGGGACGCAGGGCAGAATAGGGGCTTTGTAGGAGCATCCATAGGGAGGATACAGGGTGATAGAGAGACTGTACATGGGGCTCCGTAGGGAGGACATATAAATTAAATATATAAAAAATATAGAATAATAAATCATATACTTATGCATGTACTAAATAAAATAAATCATATACTATAATGTAAATGGGTCCCCACTAATGCCCACTCTCCTGTCATGGTGGGTGTTGGTGCCACAGAAGGGCTCCCCGGAGGGGAGTGGGAGGGGGGTACAGGGGAGTTGAGTTCCCCCTCAATAAAGGGGGACTGTCAGGAAAGGGATTGGGGGGATCCCCAGCCCCCACTCCCCCCGACCTGAGGAAATACTCTGGGGACAGAAGTGGGTTTTCTTGGGGGGTTTGAGGGTGTCTTTGGGGGTCGGGTGTTCTTGGGGATGTCTGACGGGGGGTGCTCAGGGTTCGAGGTTCGCTGGGGTGGAGATTGAGGGGGCCTCATGGGGAAGGTTTGGGGATGGCTGCCATGGAGGACATTGGGAGTGCGAGGGGCAGTTACCTCCGAAAGAAAGGAGAATTTCCAGTCCAAAAAACACCTGGAAATTCATGAGATGGACATGGAGACGTGCACGGTGACGGGCGCAGCACCCTGACTGCAGAGTCGGACATGGAGAGGGACAGGCTGAGGGGCGCAGGGCCCAAGCTGCGGAGATGGACGCAGAGACGTGCAGGTCAAGGAACACAGGGCCTGGGCTGCAGAGACAGACACGGAGTCGTAAATGTCAAGGAGCACAGGGCCCAGTCCTCGGAGATGGACATGGAGAAGTATAGGCCAGGGGGCGCAGAGGCCATGCCACGGAGACGGATGTGGAGACAGGCAGGCTGAGGGGCGCAGGGCCCTAACCGTGGAGACAGACGCGGAGAGGGACAAGACGAGGGGCGCAGGGCCCAGCCTGTGGAGATGGACTCTGAAGCACACATGGTGAGAAGCGCAGGGCCAGACTGCGTAGACAGAAGAGGTGATACGCAGGCTGAAAGGCACAGGGCCCAGGCCGTAGACACGGATGCAGAGACACGTAGGCCGAGGGGCGTAGGGCCCACGCTGCGGAGACAGACGCGGAGAGGTGCAGGTCAAGAAACACAGGGCCCAAGCCGCAGAGACAGATGCAGAGACATGCAGGCTGAGGGGCGCAGGGCCCAGGCTGTGGAGAGGGATGCAGAGACGTGCAGGCGTAGGGGCGAAGTGCCTAGGCCCCAGAGATGGACATGGAGAGGGACAGGAGGTGGTGCCAAGGGTCCAGCCCACGGAGAGGGACACACGCTGAGGGGTGAAAAGCCCAGGCCGAGCAGACGGATGTGGAGATGTGCATGTCAAGGAACACAGGGCTTAGTCCACGGAGACGGGCGCGGAGACATGCAGGCTGAGGGGCACAGGGCTTAGGTTGCAGACACAAAGATGCACAGGCTGAGGGGGCAGGGCTCATATGGCGGAGATGGACACGGAGAGGGACAGGGGACTAGGGGCGCAGGGCCCAGCCTGCGGACATGGACACAGACACACATGCTGAGAAGTGCAGGGCTCAAGCTGCGATGAGAGACGCGGAGAGGTACAGGTGAATGGGTGCAGGCTGAGGGGTGCAGGGCCCAGGCTGTGGAGACAGACGTGGAGACGTGCATGTCAAGGAGCACAAGGCCCAGGTCGTGGAGACAGACACGGAGACATGCAGGCTGAGGGACGCAGGGTCCTTACCACGGAAACAAAAGAGGGACAGGACGGGGGTCGAACGGCCAAGCATGCGGAGACCGATAGGGAGACACGCAGGATGAGAAGTGCAGGGCCCAGGCTGCGGAGACAGATGCGAAGATGCATGGGCTGAGGGGCGCAGGACCCAGGCCACGGAGAGAGATTTGTAGAGGGACAGGACGAGGGCGCAGGGACCAGCCTGCAGATATGGACACGAAGACACGCATGATGAGTAGTGCAGGGCTCAGGCCGCAGAGAGGGACGCAGAGACATGCAGCCTGAGGGGCACAAGACCATTACCGTGGAGACCGATGCGTAGACGCACAGGCTGAGGAGCGCAGGGCCCAGGCCATGAAGACCGATGCGGAGACGTTCAGACTATGAGGCACAAGGCCCAGGCCGTGGATACAGAGATGGAGGCCTGAAGGCCACAGGGCCTAGGCCGCGAAGATGGATGTGGAGAGGTGTAGGCTGAGGGGCGCAGGGCCCAGTCCGTGGAGACAGGCGCGGAGACACACAAGTTGAGGGGCACAGGGCCCTTACCACGAAGTCGGATGCGGAGATGCACAGGCTGAGGGAAGCAAGGCCCAAGCCGCCAAGATGGATGCACAGATGTGCAGACGAGGTGTGTAGGATCCATGCCAGGAAAACTGATGAGGAGAGGGACAGGATGAGGGATGCAGGGCCCAACCCTTGGAGTTGGACACCGAGACGCACATGTGGACGCACATGCAGACGCACATGCGGACACAGATGCGGAGACGTGCAGCTCAAAGAACACAGGGCCCAGGCCGTGGAGACAGATGCGCCACTGTGCAGGCTGAGGGGTACAGGGACCAGGCTGTGGAGACAGACGTGGAGACGCTCATGTCAAGGAGCACAGGGCCCAGGTCGTGGAGTCAGGCACGGAGATGCGCAGGCTGAGGGGCGCCGGGACCAGGACACAGAGATGGATGCAGTGACGTGCAAAATGAGGGGCGCAGGGCCCAGCCCGTGGAGATGTACACGGAGAGGAACAGGATGTGGTGCGTAGATCCCAGCCCACAGGGACGGACGTGGAAACGCGCATATAAAGGAGCACATGGCCCAGGCCACAGAGACAGACGCGGAGATGCACAGGCTGAGGGTCGCAGGTCTCAGGCCACAGAGAGAGATGTGTAGAGGGACAGGATGAGGGGGCAGGGCTCAGCGCACAGAGATGGACACGAAGACATGCATGCTGAGAAGCGCAGGGCTCGTACCGCCAAGAGGGAGGCAAACATGTGCAACCTGAGGAGCACAAGGCCATTACTGCGGAGACAGATGCGTAGATGTGCAGGCTGAGGGGCGCAGGGCCCAGGCCGCAGACACAGATGCGGAGACATCCATGTCAAATAGCACAGGCCCCAGGCCGCCAAGACAGATGTGGAGATGCGCAGGCTGAGTGGCACAGGACCCAGGCCCAGGAGACGGACGCGGAGACGTGCAGGCTGTGCAGTGCATGGCCCAGGCCGCGGAGACAGTCGCGGAGATGAGCCAGTTGAGGGGCGCAGGGCCTAGGCCGTGGAGTCGGATGCAGAAATGTGAAGACCATGGGGCGAAGGGCCCAGTCCACGGAGACGGACGCGGAGATGTGCAGGCAGCGGGGCATCGGGCCCAGGCTTTGGAGACTGACGCGGAAACACGCAGGCTGAGGGATGCAGGGCCGAGGCCATGGAGACAGACGCGGAGACGCACATGCTAAGGAGCGCAGGGCCCAGGCCGCGGAGACAGAAACAGAGGTGCGTAGGCTGAAGACCTCAGGGCCCAGTCCACAGAGACGGACGCAGAGATGTGCAGGCTGTGCAGCACAGGGCCCAGGCAGCGGAGACAGTCGCAGAGACGTGGCAGCTGAGGGTCGCAGGGCCCAGGCTGCGGCGTCGGAAGCACAGATGTCCAGACCGCGGGGCGTTGGGCCCAGTCCACGGAGATGGACGCGGAGATGTGCAGTCCGCGGGGCGTTGGGCCCAGTCCGCGGAGACGGACGCGGAGATGTGCAGTCCGCAGCGCGTAGTGCCCAGGATATGGAGACGGACGCGGAGACGCACACGCTAAGGAGCGCAGGGCCCAGGCCACGGAGACAGTCGTGGAGACACGCCGGCTGAGGGGCACAGGGCCCAGGCTGCGGAGTCGGATGCACAGACATCCAGACCATGGGGCATAGGGCCCAGTCCGCGGAGACGGATGCAGAGATGTGCAGGCAGAGGGGCGCAGGGTCCTGTCCGCGGAGATGGACGTGGAGATGTGCATGTCAAGGAGCACAGGGCTCAGGCATGGAGACAGACGCGGAGATGCACAGGCTGAGGGGTGCAGGGCCCAGGCCGTTGAGACGGATGCAGAGATATGGAGGCCGAGGGGCGCAGGGCTTATTCAACAGAGATGAACATGCAGAATGACCGGATGTGGTGCGCAGGTCTCATCCTGCTCAGATGGACACCGAGACAAGCATGATGAAGGGTGCAGGGCCCAGGCCACGGACATGGAGACATGCACGTCAAGGAACATAGGGTCTTTTCCACAGAGACAGACACACAGACGTTTAGGCTGAGGGGCACAGGGTCCAGGCCGTGGAGACAGACACGGAGACGCGCATGTCAAGGACCACAGGGCCCAGGCCATGGAGACAGATGCGAATACAAGCAGGCTGAGAGGCGAAGGGTCCAGGCCGCAGAGACAGATGCGGAGAGGCACAGGCTGAGGGGCGCAGGGTCCAGGCCGCAGAGACAGACACGGAGATGGACGTGATGTCATGCGCTGGGCCCAGCCTGTGGAGATGGACACAGAGAAAGCATGCTGAGAGGCGTAGGGCCCAGACAGTGGAGACAGACACAGAGACGTGCACGTCAAGGAACACAGGGGTTAGTCTGCAGAGACGTGCGTGCTGAGGAGTGCAGGGCCCAGGCCACGGAGACAGACGCGGAGACACGCAGGCTTAGAGGCGCAGGGCGCAGGCCACGGAGATGGACATGGAGACATGCAGGCTGAGTGGCGCAAGGCCCAGGCTGTGGAGACAGATGCGGAGACGTGCAGGCTGAGGGGCGCGGGGACTTATGGCGGAGACTGATTCAGAGAGGGACAGGACAAAGGACGCAGGACCCAGCCCGCGGAGATGGTCACGGAGATGCTCATGCTGAGAATCGCAGGGCACAGGCTGCAGAGAGAGACACGGAGAGGTGTAGATCAAGGATCACAGGGCCCAGGCTGCGGGGACTGATGCAGAGACGTGCAGGTCAAGGGGTGTGAGGCCCAGGCCATTATCACGGATGCGGAGACGTGCATGTCAAGGAGCACAGGGCACAGGCCTCAGAGACAGACACGGAGATGCGAAGGCTAAGGGTCACAGTGCCCAGACCGCGGAGACGGATGCAGAGAGGTGCAGGTTGAGGGGTGCAGGGCCTAGACCGCAGAGACGGACACGGAGAGGGACAGGATGTGGTGCACAGGGCCCAGCCCACGAAGATGGAAACGGAGCTGCACATGCTGAGGGGCTCAGGGCCCAGGTTGCAGAGACAGACCCGGAGACGTGCGGGTCAAGGAACACAGGGCTCATGATGTGGAGACGGACGTGGAGACGTACAGGCTGAGGGGTGCAGGGCCCAGCCTGCGAAAACTGATGCGGAGACATGCAGACTGATGGTCACAGGGCCCTGAACGCAGAGACATACATTCAGAGGAACAGGACGAGGGGCGCACAGTCCAGGCCACGGAGATGGACATGGAGACACGTATGCTGAGCGGTGCAGGTACCTATACCTGGCTGAGCATGGTGACGGGCACAGGGGAGTCCCTATACCTGGCTGGCCACTGTGGGGGGTGTGCAGGGGGCTCCCCATAACTGGTTGGGCACTGTGAGGGGCACAGGAGAGTCCCCATGGGCATGGTGGGGGGCACAGGGGTGTCCCCATACCTGGCTGGGCACGGCGGGGGTCACGATCCCCGGTAGTGAGGCCGTGTAGCAGGGGTGCCAGTGTGGGCGCAGGAGGAAGAGGAGGTGGCCCAGGTTGTGGTAGGTGAAGTGCTTGCCCTTGGCCTTGTGCAGGAGGCGCTTGGTGTAGTAAGAGAAGAGCTGAGGGGGGGTCCCAGTGCCACTTTTTGGGGTCTCCTCATCTGTATCCCCAGTGACACTCTATGGAGTTCCTGGCTGTGTCCCCAGTGCCACTCTGTGGGGTCCCTTGGGATGTCCCCAATGCCACCCTATGGGGTCCCTTGGGATGTCCCCAGTGCTACTCCATGGGTTGTCCTGGGTTGTCAATAGCTCTGTATCCTCAGACCCTGTGTCCCCACCCTGCTCACCATAGCACCCGGTTGGGTTTGTCGTAGTTCTTCTGGGGTTTGCACTTCCTCCTGCCCCACAGCCGGGCCACCTCATTGGGGTCCTTGATGACAAACTCCCCGTATTCGCCCTGTTGCCAGGCGATGGCGTGGTGGAACTCGTACTTCTGCAGGAGCTCCAGGATGAAATGCCATAACTGGATTTGCTGGGAGCCCGGGCCGGATTCCCTCTTGCAGGCCCAGTTGGGGAAGACCAAACCTACGGAGCAAGTAGGACTCTCATAGGGGACCCCAAGGTCACTGCTGCCTCCAAAGCAGCTTGATGGAAGTGGTGATGAGATCCGTGCCCCATCCCAGAGGTGGATACTGAGAGGGAGCAGCCCTGGGTGCAGGAAGGGAGGAAAGTGGGGGTGAGGGTGGTCTCTGTCACCTCATCGCTCCCAGCAGCTTCCCACGGGGTCCCCGGGGTGGGAGGACCCCTCCCCACACACCTGCGTTCCCACCAGGAAGCTGCTGGGCAGAAGGGACATCTGAGGATCTTAGGGAACATCACCTGGATTTATAGAGGGAAGGGGTGGGATTAACGTAAATCTGCTTATGGAGGAGAGGGAGCAGGAAGCGGCTGGGAAGGAGAAGGGGGAGCAGAAGGTTGGGTGGTGGGGGGTTGAGGGTATGTTTTTGGGTCCCTTTCTGGTGGTGGTGAAGGAACTGCTGCCAAAACCCAACTGGTTCATGCATGGAGGTTGGTGCCCCCCATACCCACCCTCATTTTATTGGAGCATTATTCCAGATTCATCTCCAGGTGAAGGTCCCCCATCTCCAGGTGAGGGTCCGCCAATCTCTGGGTGAGGTTCCCCCATCTCCAGGTGAGGACCCCCCCCAGATTATGAGGAGAGGAACCAAGGAGGGACCACAACCATGGAAGGGGGTGGGGGGAAGCTCCAAATCGGGGCAGGAGGGCGTCCCCACTGCCCACATCTGAGTGTGGGCAGGGAGCCAGTACACCTGCCCCCCCTCCCCAAAAACAGGGGAGAAGGTTTGAAGGGTGCAGGAGAGCCTTTGGGGCTGATCCAGGTTGGGATTTGGCCAGGTTCCTGCCCCTTTATCTCTCCCAAATCCATCTCCAAGCTCCAGAGGGGAAGGGAATGCTTATTGAAAAGCATTTAATATTATTAAAGGAATAGGCATAGGAGGGAGAGGACAGACAGGAGCTGGGGGAGACCCCAAAGGTGTTGGGGGGGTGAGATCCTGGGGTTCATAGAACCATGGAATGGTTTGGGTTGGAAGGGACCTCAAAGCCCATCCAGTTCCAACTCCTGCCATGGGCAGGGACAGCTCCCACTGGATCAGGGGGTTCCAAGGCCCATCCAGCCTGACCTTGAACACCTCCAGGGATGGGGCAGACACAGCTTCTCTGGGCAACCTGGGCCAGGGCCTCCCCACCCTCATCGTGATGAATTCCTTCCTAATGCCTCATCTAAATCTTTCCCCTTCCAATTTAAAACCGTTCCCCCTCATCCAATCACTCCAGGCCCTTGGAAAAAGCCCCTCCCCAGCTTTCCTGGAGCTCCTTTCAGTCCTGGGAGGCTGCTCTAAGGTCTCCCCAGAGCCTTCTCTTCTCCAGGCTGAACAACTCCAACTCTCTCAGCCTGTCCTCGTACAGGAGGTGCTCCAGCCCTCAGATCATCTCCGTGGCCTCCTCTGGACTAGCTCCAACAGCTCCAGGTCCTTCCTGTGCTCAGAATTCCTGAACTGCACCCAGGGTTCCAGGTGGATCCCCCAAAAGTGGAGCAGAGGGGCAGAATCCCCTCCCTCCCCTCTGGTCCCAACTGCTCTGGTTTCTTCCCAGGACACGGGGGGGTTCCTGGGCTCTCCGTGCCATTCCCAATCACTGCCCAGTGTAGCAGGTTCCAAGAGTCCTCCCCTCCCATCCAGATTCCCATCCCCACGGTGGGATGAGACCCTATAGCCCGCCGTGTTGGGATCCGTGGCTGCGCTCACCGTGACGCCCCCAGCCAGGGCACCTCCCTGGCGCTCGGGCTGGGCTCTACCCGCTCCCAGCACTCTCAACTCCACGGGCAGAGCTCCTGGAGCCGGGCAGACAGGCCCTGGCAGCTCCGAGCCCTGATGGAGCCAACGAACGGCTACGAATCCCGCAAGGCGTTGCCCACTGCCCACCCATCATGGCCCAGCAGCTGCCGCGGCATGGTGCCAGGGCCCCGGGGAGGGCAGAGCTTTGCCTACCAAAGTGCTGGGCAAGTTTCTGCTCCTTCGCTTTCCCTCCTTAGAATTGGGAAGAAGAGGCCGGGCAAGTCGTGATCTGTTCAGACTTGAGTGGCTCAGATGGGCCAGGAGCCAGCAGGGAGTGAGCAGGATGGGGAGGCGGCAGTGCTAGACCCCCCACCCACCGTGTCCCAGCATCCAGGGCTAGTTCTGGACCCCACATCCACTGTGTCCCCACACCAGGTCGATGCCAGATCCACAACCCACCACATCCCAGCACCCAGGACCAGCTCTGAATCCCCAACCCATCATGTCCCAGCATCCATGGTCATGCTGGGTCCCCACACACACTGTGTCCCAGGACCACTTCTGGACCCCCAACCCACCGTGTCCCAGCACCCAGGGCAGGGTTTCCCCTGCCTGTTGCATCACCTTAGAGGTGGGGGATGCTCCTGGTCCCACCAGCAATGGGTGCTCAGAGCCCAGGAACCCCCGTGTCCTGGGCTGCACTCAGCGTAGTGGGCCCAGAGGGGAGAGGGAGGGGATTCTGCTCCTCTGCTCTGCGGAGACCCCACGTGGAGCCCTGTGTCCAGTTCTGGAATCCCCAACATAAGAAGGAGATGGAACTGTTGGAGTGAGTCCAGACGAGGCCACAAATATGGTTCGAAGGCTGGAGCTCCTCTGCTGTGAGGACGGGTTGAGAGAGTTGGGGTTGTTCAGCCTGGAGAAGAGAAGGCTGTGGGAAGACTTTAGAGCAGCCTCCCAGGACTGAAGGGGCTCCAGGAAAGCTGGGGAGGGGCTCTTAATCAGGGAGTGCAGGGATAGAATGAGATGGAAGGGGTTTGAGATGAAAGAGGGAGATTCAGATGAGATCTTGTGGAGAAATGTTTTGGTGTGAGTGTGGGCAGGCCCTGGCACAGGTTGTCCAGAGAAGTGGTGGCTGTCCCATCCCTGGAGGTGTCCAAGGCCAGGCTGTATGGGGCTTGGAGCCCCCTGATCCAGTGGGAAGTGTCCCTGTCCATGGCAGAGGGTGGAACTGGATGGACTTTGAGGTCCCTTCCAACCCAAACCATTCCATGGTCAAATGTGAATGGGGGGTGAAGCTCCACAGGCTGTAGCTCCTAGTGGGAGCTGGGCCAGCATGGACAACCCCAGGAACTGCTCCCCATCCAAGCACCATGACCAAGCATCCCAATGCCAGAGCATCCTGCTATCACGTAGGCTGGATAATAGAGTGCAGGGAGACAAGGGCTGAAATCTCTCTGGGACTTTCCAAAGCCTTTTCAGGGAGCGATGCCCAGCTCAGAGGGATGGGGGGGATGCTTGGGTGCAGCTGGATGCGTGGGAGGTCCCCCCAGGGCAGCGAGCAAGCAGACCCACTGGGGATTTCCCCATGCCCTCTCCACTCTCAGCTCTCTTCTCAACATCCCAGCCCCCCAAATCCATCCTGTGGGGTCCCTGCTCCGGCCAGGAGCACCCCCAAGGTTGGTGAGACCCTGCTGCTGCTGAAACCCCTTGAATTCCCAGGCATAATGAAACCCCAAAGCTCTTTCATCCAGTCCCAGCCTCCTCTTAACAGCAATTAAAGCCACCTCTGGCCCCATTCCTGCCCGGGGTGCTGTTAATCCACCCTCGGCACCCAAAAGGCTCCTCTGAGAGGTGGAGAGCGGCTCCTGCTCGGTTGGAAGAAGGGATGAGCTGCTCCGTCTCAGCTCCCTGAAGCCCCAGGGCCTGATCCTGCCCAGCACATGGGCTTTGCATGACAGCCTCAGCAGCCAAACAGGGACCAGTTGTGCAGGGAGGGTGGAAACGTGAGCAAAGTGGGATAATTAATGGGGGTTTGTTGGCGCGATTGCTATCGATCAGGAGCTGTCCCCTTCCAGCCCTGCTAGAGGGACCTGGAGAGGCCTGAGGGAGTAGAGCAGAGCATGTGCCGGCCATATCCTGCTCCCAGCACGGTCCTCAACATCCCTTGCCTGGTTCTTGCTTCCCTCCTCCCTTTTCCTTTCCTCTGCTTTGCTCCTTTAGCACCTTCTTTCTGCCTTCCCTCTGCTTGCCCCATTGGCCATTCATTGCATTCACTCGCCCTTCTCCTCCCCCTCTTTTCTCATCCCCATCCTCACCTCCTTTCCCATCCCCATTCCCTTCCCTCATCCTCATCTCCATCCCTATCCCGATCCCCATCATCATCATCATCATGGTCATCTTCATCCCTATCCCCATTGCCTTTCCCATTCCCTTCCCTCATCCTTATCCTCATCTCCATCCCCATCTCTATCCCCATCCTCGTCTTCATCTCCATCCCCATTCCCATCTTCAACTCCATCTCCAATCATCTGCATCTCCATCCTCATCCTCCTTATCCTCATCCCATCCCCATCTTCGTCTTCATCCCCATCCCCATTCCCATCTTCAACTCCATCTCCATCTCCAATCATCTGCATCTCCATCCCCATCCTCATCCTCCTTATCCTCATCCTCATCCTCCTTATCCTCATCCTCATCCTCATCCCATCCCCATCTTCGTCTTCATCCCCATCTCCACCCCCTTCCCTTGTCCTCATCCAAATCCCCGTCCCCATCCTCATCCCCACCTCCATCCCATTGCCACCCCATTTCATCTCCATCCCCACCCCCATCCCATGTCTATCCTCATCCCCATCGCCATCCTTGTCCCCATCTCCATCCTTATCCATCGCCCCCTTCACCCTCAGATTTCCCTGGGGATTCCGGAACTGGATGCTGTGAGGTCCCCTGTCCTTCCACCCTGCGAGGACACAGCGGAGCAAAGCATGGATCATATCTTCCCAAACCTATCCTGGGATGGGCGCGGATGAAACCCAGCTGTGGGCATAGACAGAGGGGAGGAGCTGGTCCTGGGTGCCCCATGGAGGCCAAATTCCGCTCCTGAGAGATCATGGCTTGGTGTAACTACGGAAGGGATTCGCTTGGGGACACAAATCCTGATGCCAAGAGGTGAAGGCTCACGACTCCTGACGTGGTCGTTTGGCATTCCCTAGGGAATGGGGCTGGGAGCTGATAACACGGTGGCCAAATAAGAGAGAACTCAATTTCTGGATCAATGAGGTGAAACAGGAGCAGTCGGGATCGATGCCGGCAGGAGAGGAGGAAGAGGGAAAGGGGAAGAGGGAGGAAGAAGAGGCAAAGAGGGAGCTTCATCCCCCCCGATCCACCCCCTTCCCATGGTTGGGGTGAGGACGGGGGGTCCTGAATCTCAGGTTACTCCCCAAAATCCCAACCTCAGCAGCCGATGGAGGAGGAGGAATGGGATGAGGGGGCTTTCCCAGCTCCCGGCTTTGATCTCAGCTCTTGGCTGTGCTGGGATTTCGGAAGGAGAACCTGGCTGGGAGCAGAGCCCAGGATTCTGGAGCGCAGGGAAGGCTTTTCATCATCTTTGCCATCAGCTCTAGCAGAAGCTGCTTGGAAATTTCCAATTTGTATAGTGCTGAAAATGTATAAAGCTTTGGTTTTCCAGGTTTGGCCTCAAATCTCCCCCAGTTTTACCCAGAAAGCAGACAGGGTTCCACTCCAGAGGAATCCTCAGCAGGGCTGGGAGGGGGCTTGTCTTCAGCACAGAATTGGAAGAGCATTTGCAGTTCTCCTTTTAATCAAAAAGCTGGAAAAACAGCTGCAAAAATGCATTTTCCCCCCTTATTTTCCAGGCTGCACTCTCCCAGGAAGGGTCTGATTCTGCACAGCATTCCAGGAACAGGGACAGAAATCCAGCTCCCATGCTCGATGCATGGTATTTTATACAATCAGCATTTTGCATCTTCCAACCAGGACCTGTTTTGCCCAAAAACGGCTCAAATACCCCAGGATTGGCCTGGAATTGCCTCGGGAAAGCCAGCAACACCAGGAAAACGAAGGTCTTGCATCCACATCCAATTGATAAATGAAACAAATCCACCCAGATGATTATCCGGCTGTCAGACCCCAGCACTGCGGCCTTGGAATTAATGAGTGGTTAATTAAATACAGGAATTACATGAACTGCGTGGCCCAGGAAAGTTCTGGCTGGGAAGCTCCGTCCTTCCAAGGGCTGGGAATTAACAAGAGGGAGCTGCGGACTCCATGGAATGGTCTGGGTTGGAAAAGCTCAAGTACTTGAGGCACCTGGTGCTATTGCCTCAGCTGTTTGCAGGAGAATAATTAATAATGACATGAGAATCAGAGAATCCTGGAATGGGTTGGATTAGAAGGGACATCAAAGCCCATCCAGTTACACACCCTGCCATGGGCAGGGACACCTCCCACTGGATCAGGGGGCTCCAAGCCCCATCCAACCTGGCTTTGTGGGTCCCTTCCAACTCAGGGCATTCTGTGATTCAAAGGATCTAAGGCAGAGTCAAAGACTCAAGGACTCATAATTCAAGACTTCAATGAATTCAAGATTCAAGGACTCAAGATTTAAGGATTCAAGATTCAAGGCTTCCATGAATTTAAGATCCAAGGATTTGAGGCTTCTATGACTTTAAAATCTGAGGATTTGAGGCTTCTATGACTTTAGAATTCAGGGATTCGAGGCTTCTATGACTTTAGAATTCAGGGATTTGAGGCTTCTATGACTTTAAAATTCAGGGATTCGAGGCTTCTATGACTTTAAAATTCAGGGATACAAGGCTTCTATGACTTTAAAATTCAGGGATTCGAGGCTTCTATGACTTTAAAATTCAGGGATTCGAGGCTTCTATGACTTTAAAATTCAGGGATTCGAGGCTTCTATGACTTTAAAATTCAGGGATTCGAGGCTTCTATGACTTTAAAATTCAGGGATTCGAGGCTTCTATGACTTTAAAATTCAGGGATTCGAGGCTTCTATGACTTTAAAATTCAGGGATTCGAGGCTTCTATGACTTTAAAATTCAGGGATTCGAGGCTTCTATGACTTTAAAATTCAGGGATTCGAGGCTTCTATGACTTTAAAATTCAGGGATACAAGGCTTCTATGACTTTAAAATTCAGGGATTCGAGGCTTCTATGACTTTAAAATTCAGGGATTCGAGGCTTCTATGACTTTAAAATTCAGGGATACAAGGCTTCTATGACTTTAAAATTCAGGGATTCGAGGCTTCTATGACTTTAAAATTCAGGGATTCGAGGCTTCTATGACTTTAAAATTCAGGGATTCGAGGCTTCTATGACTTTAAAATTCAGGGATTCGAGGCTTCTATGACTTTAAAATTCAGGGATTCGAGGCTTCTATGACTTTAAAATTCAGGGATTCGAGGCTTCTATGACTTTAAAATTCAGGGATACAAGGCTTCTATGACTTTAAAATTCAGGGATACAAGGCTTCTATGAATTTAAAATTCAGGGATTCAAGGCTTCTATGAATTTAAAATACAAGGATTCAATGTTTCTATGAACTTAAAATTCAAGGATTTGAGGATCCGAAGACCATCTCCATCCCCACAGGAAAGCCTCAGAGATGCTGGTTGAGCACCACCACCTGTGAGCAGAACCCCAAGATCCAAACCACCCCAACACTGCTTATTTAAAAGGTTTATTTAACTTTTTAATTTGAGGTAAAATACTTTTTTTGTTTGTTTTGATTTTTTTTCTTTCAACTTCCATAACAAAATACAGAGCTATCAGATACCCCTGGAAAAAAATATGTATATTATACATATATTTCTATAACATTACATCATATATATATAATATATATATGCAAACTTTTAATTTTGAAGACTTTATAGAAAGTGGAACGTCTAAAGGCACTGCACAATGAGTATTAAGGACTACTTTACACGGTTATTTACATCAACACACGGTCCCGGACCCTCCCGCTCTTCCCTGCCCTCCGTGTGTGCATCCAACACTCATTCCCTGCTGAATCAATCCTAATAAATCAAAGAACATGCCTTGGGAAAAGGGATGTTAAAAAAAAAAAAAACAACAAACAAGAAACAAAAACCAACCCCACAGCTCGCTAGAAGTAAATATTTTCTCCTTAAAAAGCACTCTAAAAATAAAAAATCGAACGTGGTGGTTTTTAACCAATTTGATTAGAATTCTATCAAAGCAGAAGTAATTCATTTTAAAACCCCACCTGGATCTGTTAAGACACAACAACAACAACAAAAGAGGAAAACAAATAAAAAGGAAGTTATTTTTTTAAAAAACAAAAACGTTAATTATGGAATAAATAAAAAGAAAGGGACAACCCAGAGATGAGGCGCGGGGGGGGACGGGACGGACAGGACGGACGACATCCTGGGGGCTTCTTAATACTTCTGGAGAGGGGCTCTTCCTTCTCCTCATCCTTTTTCCTCCTCCATCTCTTTTTCCTCCTCTTCCTCCGTGGCTCATCCAGCACCTTCCACTCTTCCCACCTCGTCGGGAAAACACATGGAGAAACCTCCTCGTCCCACCTGAAAGCTATCCTCCCCCCCCCCCCCCCCCCCCCCAAAAATATAAATCTCGGTCGTCCTGCTAAAAAAAAAAGTCTCTTTCCTACAGCTTTTCTACGACTAAACAAAGCAAAAATTAAAAACAGTTTAAACACATTAACATGCTCTTGATTAATTAATACAGGTGGACGTGGAGATTTTGAACCATTTAAACTTTACAAGTTTAAATATTTTGGCACATTGGAATATATATAAATCTTTTTTTTGTGTGTGTGGTTTTTATTATTTAAATTGTTTTATTTATAAGAGCCCAACTCTGAGGCTGCTCCCAGGCAAATGGGGATGTTGAGGAGGAGCAGGTGGGGACGCTCCCAGAGCCCCCATCGCCTGTAGCCGGTCACTGGTCCGTTGTCCTGAGAACCTGAGTCCGTTATCCCTGAACGCGGAGCTCCCGGTTTGCAGTGCAATGGCTATGAAGACAAAATTCCCACTCCCACCACCCAATTCCTTCCCCTTCCCACCCCTCCTCCCCCCCCCAAAAAAAAATCTGATTTAAAGCCAAACCAAGAGTTCAACTGATTTCGATTCGTGGGGTCGGGGTGGGGTTCTTTTTGCCGTTACAGAAGGGCGAGAGGGCGGCTCCCGCCCGGCACTTGGGCGCGCTGGGGGGGGGTCTTGATATGGATCAGTGACGGGAAAGGCCTCGTGTTTCTAATTCCTGAGTTCATTTGCTCGCTAACCCCCTGTCCGGGGCCGGATTGAGGGGCTCCTTCCCCCCCTTTTTTGTTTTCATTTACCTCCACTGAGGTTAAATCCATGTGCCAGGGTGTGGGGGGGTGGTGGCTGAGGTTGCCTCAGGGATGCAGATAAGAGTTCCCTGCATCCCCTCGGAGCGCTCCGGGCATCTCCAACCCCATCAAAGAACGTCTTGCAAATCATCTTGTGCTCAACTCACGCTTCTTCCCAGCTCCTCCTGATGCGGAGTCCAGGAGGGATGTGCCCACGCAAACACCTCTGGCTTCTGCCAACGAGCGGTCGCCCTCTGGATCCATCCCTGCCGTGGAGAAATGGGCTCTTTCTGAGCTCTCCCTTTCAAGGAATCGGGATGGGAATTCGTCCCAATGCAACGGGAGAGCCGAGAGCATTTTCAAACACGGCAGAATCCGGAGGTTTAAGTTCATCGACCTAATGGGAAACGCAGCTGCACAGGGGAAACAGCAAGATTTACAGCAAAAATAACAGCCAGATTCACACCTGGGCAGAGACAGAGCCCAGTGGGAATGGTTGCTCCTCTCCGTTGTTCTTCTCCATCCTTTTCCCCCAAAAATAGAGCTCCGTGAAAGCCAAAACCTGGATCAGAGTGGGACCTCACTCCCGTAAAGTGTCCTCGTAGTTAAGGCATGAGTCAAAGTGATAGGGGATAGGAACAAAAGGAAACGGGATTGAACAAAGCTTCTGCCATTCCTTCTCCACGAACTCACCACGAATGACTCCAGCGTTAAATCTTCCAATCAACTCCCAACTCCACCCATACAATTAGAGATTGGAGGTGGGGGGAGGAGAAATACAACCAAACCTAGGGTACATTTTAATGCGTCGATTAAAGGCATCGGGTTCTTTTTAAATTTCCCACCCCACTCCCTCTTTTCCCTGAAAGGTTCCTAAGGTTTTCCTCATGGCTTCTGCAATTAAGTCAACCAAAAAAAAAAAAAAATATATATATATAGGCGACGGCTTAAAACATAGCCCAAAGCGCTCCTGGGAGCTGCTTCTTGGGAACGCGGCTTCCTCTGCAGCAGCCAGGCTGGTTTTCCACATCATTCCCTGCTCCACAGCCGGTGCCGTGTTCCCTCCTCATCCCCAAAGGGGCAGAAAATCCTCTCCCACCATCGCACCAGGTTCCATGTATGTGTGCATATATATATATATATACATACACACAAGAAGGGAATTAGATGAACTCAGAGATTCCTGCTTCTATAAGTACTAAAATAGACCGCGCCTGGAGTTCCTCCGGCCCCATGGAGGCTTCAAGCCCTGTGTGAGGTTTGAAGCTCACACACAAACACACACAAAAATAAAGGGGGCAGTCAGCTTCCCTCGCCTCTCCGGATCGGGAGCGAGAGAACTGTATCTCACCTGCAAAGTCAACAACGAAAACAAAGAACACAACCCCCCCACCCCCCATCCTCCCTTCCCACCCCAAGTTTCTAAAATTACCAAACCAGGCTAAATCCCAGCTGCCCCCCAACCCCGCCACCCCCAAACCTCACCCCACCGCCGCCCCCCCCCCCCCCCCCCTTCCCACGCTCTGCAACCTTGCTACATAAATACAAGGATGTTTCCAGCACAGACGGGATTCCAAAGGCTCCTCTCCTCCACGTTTAGGTGTTGGAAGCGGTCGTGGCCGCCACAGCCTTTGGCCCCACCGGTAGACTTGGGTTGCCCAACACCCCGTTCCAGTGGACTTGGCCGTTGGGACGTTCCTCAGGGACATCCACCTGGCGGTCACCGTTCCAGCGGCGCTTGAGACGCAGCTTGGGAGGCATCAGAGCATCCTCTCTTTTCTCCTGAGTTCCCGGATCTCCGGGAGCTTCACGGGATGACTTTTCCCCACTGCCCTCCCCTTGCTCCGGGGACTCTTCGGCCAGGAAGCCAGGCTGGTTCGGTGCCGGTGGCGCTGGGTGCCACGACGGCGCAGCTGGCCTGGCAAACACCGGCCCATTCTCCTCTTCTTGGCCAGTTCCCGTGCTGGAACCTTCTTCTCTCTCCTCTTTCCCTTTGGCCGCCGGCTCTTCGGACTCTGCCTCCTTGTCCATCGCAGGCTCCACCTTGACCCTGGGAGAAGGAGTAGGCAGTTGAGGGGCTGCCGGTTCCTCGGCACTTTCCAGTCTCTCCCTGTTTTTCCGGCCCACGGGTGGAGGTTGGAGCTTGATGGGGAACTGGGGTTGCTCCTCGAGAGGCATTTGGCACTGTAGTGGTGGCACCATGAGCGGATAGCGGGGGAATGTCCGCGGGCTCAGGTGGTAGTTGAAGACTGAGCAAGCTTGCGAATGCAGGTAGTGTTTCATCTCCTCGGGATTAAAAGAGAAGCAGCTGCTCCCAGTGAAGGGGCTGAGACCCGGAGAAGGGCTGTAGGAGAACAAAGTGGGAGTGAGGGACAGCGCTGGAGAGATGGGGACGTTGAGGACCCCACCACGGCCTGGCAAAGGGGACACAGCAAAGGGGCTGTGAGGATCCGGGTACATCCCGGGCCTGGTGAAGAGAGGGAGCATAATATCAGGCTTGCGCTTCTGGTGGTTGACGCTACCGGCGCCCACGGCATTGCGGGAAGCCATGAGATCCACGCCACGCCGCCAATCCGAGGAGCCGTCCTCCAGCTCCGGCATGTCCGGCTTTCTCTCACCACCTTCACCCAATGCTTCTGGGTTGGATGGGACCACGGAGCCACCGGAGAAGCGGCCGGGTTGGGCATCTTCGGTGGGAGAGTGGCCATCCAGCGGTGGAAAGTGGAAACGGGATGAAGCGGTGGGGACAGGAGGAGCGCTCTGCGGCACGACACCTGGGACAGGGAATGAGGGGAAGAGAAAAGAGGACAGGAGAGGGTTAGAAGAGAGGTTGCTGAGGGGGTTAAATCACAGGTAGAGAGCGTTTCCTGTTGGGCTGTACCCGTGGGCGTTTTGGACCAGTAACACAAAAATACCACCATGCGCTATCAGGAGTCAGCAAGAGAGGAGCTGGGAGGTGCCTTTCCCATCTGCTCCTTTCCCTGCACAGCTCCCGTCTCGTCTGCCTACCTCAAACCGTGCCACTGCAGGGGAAGAGTCCTCCACCCCGGCTGAGGTTTCATGAACCTTCGGTGCCACTGAATCATGGGATGGGTTGGGTTGGAAGGGACCTCAATGCCCATCCAGTTCCAAACCCCTCCCACTGGATCAGGGGGCTCCAAGCCCCATCCAACCTGGCCTTCAACACCTCCAGGGATGAGGCAGCCACCACTGCTCTGGGCAACTTGGGCCAGGGCCTCCCCACCCTCACACCAAAATATTTCTCCCCAAGATCTCATCTCAACCTCCCCTCTTTCAGTTCAAGACCCTTCCCCCCTCATCCTGTCCCTGCAATCCCTGATCAAGAGCCCCTCCTCAGCTTTCCTGGAGCCCCTTTCAGTCCTGGGAGACTGTTCTAAGGTCTCCTCAGAGCCTTTTCTTCTACATGCTGAACAACCCCAACTCTCTCAGCCTGTCCTCATACAGAAAGGTCTCCAGCCCTTGGATCATCTCTGTGACCTCCTCTGGACTCGCTCCAAGAGTTCCATCTCCTTCTGGTGTTGGGGATTCCAGAACTGGACATGGGGCTCCAGGTGGGGTCTCCCCAGAGTGGAGCAGAGGGGCAGAACCCCCTCCCTCCACTCCAGAACTGAACCCAGGACTCCAAGTAACTTCCACTTTCGGTCACCCTGCCCTGACCTCCTCGCTCCGGTTTAACCAGACAGCAGTGCAGTGACGGCGCATTAGGAGCTGTGTTGAGCAATCCCTCTCCGACACCACCGGCAGCGGTGCTGCTGGTGAACCTCAAGCTCTCCGAGCTGACTGAAAGTCACTGATTTGTGCTTTTCTGGGAAGCTCTCTTCCCTCCAAGGCTTCTGCCAGCTCTCCCTGGCTCCATTCCAGCTCCAGGCCTACGGAGCTGCCCGTCTACGACTCACTCATGCCGTGACAAGCCATGCCGAGGCAAAAAACCTCTTCCACCTGCTTTCTGTCCTCTGCAAGGCGCCCGTGGATTCTCCCTTCTTTTCAAAACTGAGCGAGCGAGAAGTCAAGAGAAGAAACCTGACTCCGGTGCCCCAAAACAGGTTTGATATCCCCAACCCCCAACCCAGCCAGAAGGAAAGAAAACAGGTTGTAATTAGACAAGTGCATTCCAGTTCTCCAAACCTTCTTTTTTTAAATGCATGCCCCAGAGATAGGAGGGAGTGGCTGCAAACAGGGAAAAGGAACAGCAGTGAGCAATATTGAGCTGGAACTGCCCAGACTCGTTGCTGCAAGTAATTATAGATCTGCAGAGCAGCTTCGTACTACATCTTCCACCCCCGTGCCTTGGCTCCTGTAGAATCCACTTCTCTCTCTCCCCACTGCTACAAAAGCAACACAACCCACACAGGTGAGGCAGGAGGCCTTTATGAATATTTCTCCTCTCCCAGCCCCCTTTTGGGGGAGGTTATTGCTTGCTCAAAAGACAATGCTGTGAAATCCCAGTTGTCCTCATGCCCAGTTGGGGCTCTGTAGGAGCAGGGAAGGATGCAAGGAGCTTCCACTGCCAAGATCAACCAGGAGCCACCAGCTGAGAAATGCTCTTGCCCACACGTAAACCTGTTTTTCTCAGCCGCCGGGGTTTCGGAGTCAACATTCAATCCTTATTTTTTTTTTCCCCCCTGATCTCTCCCTGTCAGACCAATCTTCAAGGCTTCCCCCTGGGGCACTGGTTGCGAGGTGAGAACCAGTTGCTGTGGGAAAGGCTGGTGGAGGCGCCTCTGCCTTCCCCGCTCCCTTTGCTGCGGAGCCTTTGGAGTCTCGGCCTTGGCTCTAATGACTTCCAGAAGGCTTTTTCTGATGGACTTCACAGCCACCAATTTCCCTGGGCTGTTATTGAAGGGAATCACCCCAGAAAATCCAGCTATGGCAGGGATGGACTCAGCTCCACCAAGAAGGATCCTGGGAACAAAGGATCCTCTCCCAGCGAAACCACGGCGGCGCTGCTGACTCCGGGACAAACCCCAAGTGAACTGCTGGCTCCTGGCAAGAGACTCAAAGGCCTTTTAGGGCAAGCAAGGAACAATTAGACTCCATTCCCAAACTCTTGTCTTGTTACTCGGAACGCCAGCGCGCCGTTCTGCCCCAGGGAGAGGCAGAAATACCTGTGCTTTTAGCCAAACTCAGCTGAGTTTCTACTCTTCTCTGCAAACTGCACTGTGCTCTCTACTTTCCTCTGAAGTAAGTCCAGCCAGTTCCAACCCCCTGCCATGGGTAGGGCCACCTCCCACTGGATCAGGGGGCTCCAAGCCCCATCCAACCTGGCCTTCAACACCTCCAGGGATGGGGCAGCCACCACTGCTCTGGGCAACCTGGGCCAGGGCCTCCCCACTCTCATGGTGAAGAATTTCTTCCTGATGTCTGATCTAAATTTCCCCCCTTCCAACCTAAAGTCTTTCTCCCTTCATCCCATAACTCCAGGCCCTTGGAAAAAGCCCTTCCCCAGCTCTCCTGGAGCCCCTTGAACACCTCCAGGGATGAGGCAGCAACGATATCTCTGAATACAATCTTATAAGTCTTCTCCAACCTTAACATTTCCATAATTTAATGATTCTTTGACCCCTGTGGCTTGGGTAGGGGGCAAAAATCCCTTCTGAAATTCCCTGCTAGACCCAAAAACGCGACACATGGTGGCCCAAAGCCCCCAGTGCTGCTCTCCTACTACCCCTTGGCATCTGCTGGAGGAGAAGGAGCAGGAGCTGCTGATTCCAGCTTTCCTGGAGCCCCTTTCAGTCCTGGGAGGCTGTTCTAAAGTCTCTGGAGGCCGGACAACCCCAACTCTCCCAGTCTGTCCTCATACAGGAGGTGCTCCTCCAGAACATCAGATCATCTCCATGGCCTCCTCTGGACTCACTCCATCAGCTCCATGTCCTTCCCATGCTGAGGACTCCAGAACTGAACACAGGGCCCCAAGTGGGGTCTCCCCAGAATGAGAACTGAAGCAAACAAGGGGCCTTTGCTGTGCCAGGGAGGATAGCAAATTGCTGTTAAGCCGAGGCCTTTCTGATAGCACTCACACCCGCCTCGCCTCTTGGCTCCCTGTCGGGAAGGGTCACATTTATATGGCACCATAAAGTTGCATTACAAGCATGTGAGTGAGGCAAGGTCCCTGCAAGAGGAGTAAAACCCTCTGAGCCCAAGGACACCCGCCCTGTGACAGCAAAGCAAACCCACGGCGCTCAGAGACGAGAAAAAGCCCTCAAACAGGAAGCCAAAAGGCCTCCGGTGTCCCCTCTTTGTGACAAACGTGAGGGCAAGGGCACTCCAGATAAGGCTTTATTAGCGTCCAGACATTCCCACTGCAGCAGCGCTGATTGCCCTGGTGGTTTCTCAAAGGGTTGGAGATGACAGAGGCTGCAGGGTTGGTGCTGGGAGTCAGGAGAGTTAAAAGCAGCAGCCCTGTGGCCACACTCACCGTTAGGTCTGATGTTAATGAAGGGGTAGTTGGGCATCACCAGCTTGTTGAAGTTGAACTTGTAGGTGAACCTTTTGCCTTTTGTCTTGTGGAGAATCCTCTTGTTGTAATAATATCTGTCAGGGAAAAGGAAAAAAAAGAGATCAATCACAGCACACAGGGACCCCATTAAAGGTCCCAGAGCTACAAAAAATGAAGCCTCTCAGAGGATTTGTGGCATTCATACAAGAAAATAGTGGTTGGTGGAGAAGTTTCCAAACTACACCCACGCCTTTTACAACACATTCCTTAGCAGGAGCTTTCAAATCCTTTTACAGGTCATTACGTTCCTCAGAACACATGGGAAAAGGTGAGATCCTGAAGGGAAGAGAAAGCTGAACAACAAGGCAAGCCCGTGCACGCTGCTCTCACCCTTGTCCAAACACAGATGGGCGCCATGGGCTTGGGAGGGGGGTCTCACCCAAGCCCCTGAGTGGTGTTGGCACCTATTCCCACCCTGTTTCCAGGTGCCCCACAGCCAGCAGGACAGGCACATTGCTCCACATGGGTTGGGATCGCCAAGGGAATGTGCCAGGACCCAGAATGGGAGGGGAAAATCCAAGTGAACCTATGCTAAGACACAAAACATTGAAGAGGGGAGTGCGTCCCTAGGCTGTGGGGGGAAAAAAAATCAAACTGGGTGCTAGGATGGAGGTGAGTAAAAGGGACTGAATTCGCCAGATTTGGGGTTTATTTCTGCAATCAAGGCCCAGGGTATTCTAATGGTGTCCAGGGCAGCACGTGGGAAATTAGGAGAACTCCCTTCTGCTGCTCTCACACACATCAGCAAGTTCACAGAAACACAGAATGGTCTGAGTTGGAAGGAACCTCAAAGCCTATCCAGTTCCACAGGCAGGGACACCTCCCACTTGACCAGGGGGCTCCAAGCCCCATCCAACCTGGCCTTCAACACCTCCAGGGATGGGGCAGCCACCACTGCTCTGGGCAACCTGGGCCAGGGCCTCCCCACCCTCACACCAAAACATTTCTCCCCAAGATCTCACCTCAATCTCCCCTCTTTCAGCTCAAAACCCTTCCCCCTCATCCCATCCCTGCACTCCCTGATCCAGAGCCCCTCCCCAGCTTTCCTGGAGCCCCTTTCAGTCCTGGGAGGCTGCTCTAAGGTCTCCCCAGAGCCTTCTCTTTTCCAGGCTGAACCCCAACTCTCTCAGCCTGTCCTCGTACAGAAGGTGCTCTCCACGATCTCAACAGATCCATGCCCTTCCTGTGTTTCCCTTCTCTTCTCCTAGTCACCCCTTTGGATTAAAACCCACCCTGCACAGAGCAGGAGATTGGAGTCAGCCTGGGATCATGGAGAAGCCTCCCCTCCTCACATTTATGGCACTGAGGGAAGGCAGAAGAGCTCACTCTAATCCCCAACACAACCTCCTCCCCACTTACACCACCTCTGTTTGTCCCCAGCCCCCTCACCCTTGTGCACAAACAAAGGTGTTGCAGGCACAGCTCGCCCGGCGCCAGTCGGCAGGAGATTACCATGAGCTGCCTGTTACCACCACGTGGCCCAAACAGCACCGAGTGGGAGCAGGGATGGAGCCCCATCTCCCAATTCCCAGGTGCTCTCATCCCACCTCTGTCCCACTCGGCATCAGGATGCCAAGACGTGGCAGACGGAGGTTGTTTTCCACTCCTGGGCACCAATTCCAGCCCTGGTGCCACTGCATTTATTGTTTCCTTCCTCTTCCAGATGGAGACTCCTGCATTTGCTGCCCTGTTTGTCTTGGTTGCTGTGTTTGCTTTTGACAGCTCCACCCAGGAGGTATCACAGGGCAAACGGCAGCGAAGTCCACCTTGGGGATAATGCCTGAACTCGCAGGTCCCAATCACGCCCACGGGTGACAGGGTTTGTAAACATGGAATGCTCCCTGGGGTCGTGTTGGGTTTCCCACTGCTTGGCTTCAAAAAGACAAAGGCTAAAAGGGAAAACCACAAGGGAAGGGTCTAAATAAAGAGGGAAGAACTGGACCAGAGGCTTTGTGTGAAGCACAAGGTGAGGGATGCCCAGTCCATTTCAGACACTGAAAGGATATCCCTAAGGATGCCCAAATTCCTGTCTCTGGGGCTTGGGAATCACCCTGTAGGACCAGAGTTGAACTCTGCCTGGTGTGGACTGAGCAGGAAAGAAGTGAGTTTGATTCTATTTGGAAGGGGAGTTGCTCTCCAAAAGGTACCCTTGATGGTGAGATAAGAGGAACAACTCTGCTTTCCTTCCCAAAGCAGCGCTGCTCAAGCCAGCAGTGGTGAGAAGAGATGGAAAAGTTCCCTGGAAGGAAGGCATCCAGATAAAAACAACCTGAACCCAAATCACACCATGACACAGAGCCTGGCATAGGGAACCAGGGACTCTCCATCACATCCAAGCACGGTCAGATCCCAGTGGTGGATACAAACCTTCAGGAACTGGAGCTGCCGGCAATTCAGGGCCTGAATTATAGAATGATGGAATGGTTTGGGTTGAAAGTGATCCTAAACCCATCCATTTCCAACCCCCTATATGGGCAGGGACACCTCCCACTGGATCAGGGAGCTCCAAGCCCCATCCAACGTGGCCTTCAACACCTCCAGGGATGGGGCAGCCACCACTGCTCTGGGCAACCTGGGCCAGGGCCTCCCCACCCTTGTGGTGAAGAATTCCTTCCTAATGTCTCATCTAATTTGGAAGGGGGAAGATTTAAAGCCATTCCCCCTCATCTCATCACTCCAGGCCCTGGGAAAAGCCCCTCCTCAGCTTTCCTGGAGCCCCTTGCAGTCCTGGGAGGCTGCTCTAAGGTCTCCCCAGAGCCTTCTCTTCTCCAGGCTGAACAACCCCAACTCTCTCAGCCCATCCTTGTACAGGAGGATCTCCAGCCCTCGGATCATCTCCGTGGTCTCCTCTGGACCCGTTCCAACAGTTCCATCTCCTTCTTATGTTGGAGATTCCAGAACTGGATGCAGGGCTCCAGGTTGGGGGTCTCACCAGAAAAGAGGGGCAGACGAGTACTGAAGCAAACAAAGGGCCTTTCCAGAGGCAGGGATTCCTCTGGACTTGCTCTGAGAGAGTGGGGAGGGGTGGAACGTGGGCTCCTGGCCACCCCTTCACCTCCACGGAGATTCCGACTCACCGGAGCGCCCGGCTGAGTTTGTCGTAGTTCATCTGGGGTTTGCACTTCCTCCTGCCCCACAGTCGGGCCACCTCGTCGGGGTCCTTGATGACAAACTCCCCATACTCGCCCTGCTGCCAGGCAATGACGTGACGGAACTCCTCCTTCTGCAGGAGCTCCAGGATGAAATGCCATAACTGGATCTGCCGGGAGCCTGGGCTCGATTCAGTTTTGTATGCCCACTCCGGGAAATGATAACCTTGGAAAGGGTCAAAAAAAGAAAGGAAAAGTCACTCAGACAGCACCAGGGGCTGAAAACTGCTCAGCTCCACCGTGAATTTCTCCAGAGAGAGACCATAAAGCATCGCTGGGGCTGCAATTCCATTAAACTTAGAATCATAGAATGTCCTGAACTGGAAGGGACCGCAAAGGACTGTCGAGTCCAACTCCTGTCCCTGCACAGGACAACCCCAATGTTCACCCTGTGGGGCTGAGGGCATTGGCCAAATGCTTCTGGAATACTATCAGGTTGTGATTGCTTCCCTGAGGAGCTGTTCCAGTGCTCCACCACCCGCTGGGTGAAGAACCTCTTTCTAATACTCAACCATAAACCTCCCCTGAAATCTTGCTACCATTAATTTCCAGGAAAACCCAGCTTTCCTACTCCAGCTGCTCCTTTTCCCACTCATTTTAGCCCCTCACGCCTTGAAATGCCCCAAACAACAAAAATGGTAAAACTGAAGGAACACAAGCGTGAAAACAAGAAGGAAGAGGCCCAAAAGCTTTAGATGTGGCTACAATTCGGATTCTAGAAGAGTGAAATACATCTGATAATCCAGATCTGAGAAATCAGGGTGTTAATATTGGAGAGGGCAACAGCAGGGAGCTCTCAGCAACTCCAGTTAGAATCATGGAATGGGCTGGGTTGGAAGGGACCTCATTGCCCATCCAGTCCCACCCCTGCCATGGGCAGGGACACCTCCCACTGGATCAGGGGGCTCCAAGCCCCATCCAACCTGGCCTTGAGCACCTCCAGGGATGGGGCAGCCACCTCTGCTCTCGGCAACCTGGGACAGGGCCCTCCCACCCTCATTGGGATGGAGCCCCTTTCAGTCCTGGGAGGCTGCTCTAAGGTCTCCCCAGAGCCTTCTCCTCTCAAGGCTGAACAACCCCAACTCTCTCAACCTCTCCTCACAGCAGAGGTTCTCCAACCCTTGGATCATCTCCGTGGCCTCCTCTGGACTCGCTCCAACAGCTCCATCTCCTCCTTACATTGGGGATTCCAGAATTGGACACAGGGTTCCAGATGGGGTCTCCCTAGAGCAGAGCAGAGGGGCAGAATCCCCTCTCCCCCTCTGGTCCCACTGCTCTGGATGTTTCACAGGACACAGGAGTTTTCCTGGGCTCTGAGCACACATTGAGGCTCACTTGGAGCTTCTCCTCCCCCAGCACCCCAAGTACTTCTCTCCAGAGCTGCTCCCAATCACATCACCCCCCATTTTTTTTTCCAAGCATGGCAGCTCCTCCAGCTCCAAGCAGATGTTTCTGAGTGCCTACCAAGTCCAGCTTTCTGGGAACAGTTTCCCAGCACAATTCCGAACGCGAGGGTTGGGTTGGTGTGTGTTGGGTCGTGTTTTTTCTTTTTTTTTTTTTTTATTTTTGCTTCCCAACTCGTCATGGCCACAAATTCCAGGCTCCAGCAGCAGCGTGGAAGGAGTTGCATCACGCTCCGGCACCGCCCACAGTGCTACCGTAGGCTGCAGCAGAGACAAAACCAGGCACGAGCTCTGCCAGCCTGGAGGAGGTAGAGGGGGGGGATCCACCTTAGGTATCCCAAATCTTTAGGGATAAAAAACACCGCCAGGAAGAGTTCTTTCCATATTAAACCTAGCCCCCTTCAAAAGTCGCCCCCTCCCCAGCAGGTCCCATCGATCCTCGCTCATGGCTTTGCCCACCTACGGGAGCTTTGGGGAGAGGTGGAATTAATCCTTCCTGAGCTCCTTTATCCTGGGAAAAGAATTCCCACCAGCTGAACAACTCAGCCTTTCGACTTCCTTACCTCCTCCTCCTTCTGGCTTATCCACGATGCTGCAACCTGCTTTCATCTTCTCTCTCCTGTTGACCGTGAAACAGAAGGAAAAGTGGCATCAGCGGCATCGACCGCTTGAAATTCCTTCGGAGAAGCCACCTCCAGCCATAACCCTGTCCATCTCAAGAGATCTCCATATCCACCACCATTCTCATTTGGTTTCCCATCTCACTATAGAAAAGTGGGAATGAATCCCTCTGCCTCTCGCACCAGGGTCTCCACCACGATTCCCGTTTGGTTTTCCACCTCGTTGTGGAAAAGGGAAATTGAATCCCTGCCTCCCATCTGTTTTTCCACCCTGCCATGGAAAAGTGGGAATGAATCCCTTTTTTCTGCCCCAACATCTCCTCAACCATCACCATTCCCATCTGTTTTTCTACCCCATCATGGAAAAGCATGAATGAATCCCTTCCTCCTGCTCCAGGTTCTCCCTGTGAACCACCATTCCCACCTGATTTTTCCATCCCATCATTGCAAAGTGGGATTGAATCCCTTCCTCTCACTCTGAGCTCTCCATAACCACCACCATTCCCATCTATTTTTCCCATCCCAACACAGAAAAGTGGGAATGAATCCTTTTCTCCTGCCCCAGGTTCTCCATAACCACCAAAATTTCAGTCTTGTTTTCCCACCTTTTTATGGAAAACTGGGAATGAATCCTTGCCTCCTGCCTTGGGGTCTCCACATCCACCACCATTCCCGTTTACTTTTCCACGCCATCATTGCAAAGCAGGAATGAACCCTTGTCTCCTGCTCTGAGCCTCCAATCACCACCATTCCCATCTTGTTTTTCCACCTTGTTATGGAAAAGCGGGAATTAATCCCTTCCTCCCACCCTGGTGTCTCCGTAACCACCACCATTCCCACCTATTTTTCCACCCCATCATCGCAAAGTGGGAATGAACCCCTGTCTCCTGCTCTGAGTCTCCAACCATCACCATTCCCATCTTGTTTTTCCATCCCACCATGGAAAAACAGGGATCAGTCCTTTCCTCCCACCCTGGTGTCTCCATAACCACCACCATTCCCATCTTGTTTTTCCATACCACCACAGAAAAACGGGGATAAACCCTTTCCTCCCACCCCAGTGTCTCCGTAACCACCACCATTCCCGCCTTGTATTTTTCCACCTCGGTATGGAAAACTGGGAATGCCTCCCTGCCTCTGGCCCCGCCACCAGCACAGCCAGGAACAAGTCCGGCACAGTTTGTCTGCTGTTCCGAGACGGCTCCGGTGCCAAAATACACAACTGCTGAGCTGGCCCAGATGTGCTCGTGCGGGGAGGGGGAGGGGGGACAATCCCGGCTCCTGAGCCCTGGTTTGGACAATTCAAGCCGGTTTCGGAATGGGGGGTGGGGTCGGCAGGAAGCTCTCCCTGCCCCCCCCCCCCCAACTTTAGGGAATTGGGGAGTCCCCACTCCTACTTTTTTCCTCACTCCAAGCTTGGAAACAACTCCGGGAGGAGTGAAGTGGTGGCTGGGACCCCCCCCCTCCTTACAACCCCCTCCTCCAGCTCCCTGGTACCCGGGGCCACACACACACCCCCCCCGCCTCCGGTAACCTGGGGGGGTCCCTGTTTACCCCACAAGCCCCCAACCCCCCCCCGCCCCACCCATTCTGGCATTGCTTCCCAGAGTCTCCCGTAGTCACAGCTTCCCGGTAACCGGTAAGGGGGTCGTTTACCCCCCGCCGCCTCCCACATCACCACTGGTAACGGGAGGGTCCTCATTTCCCCCCCTCACAAGGCCTCCAACAGCCACCGCCGACCCCGACCCCTCCCCCGCTAGCCACGGCTTCCCGGTTACAGGAGGCACTCACACTCCTCTCCGGTAATCGCGAGGTCCCCGTTTCACCCCGCAAAACCACCAAAACCTGCCACTATCTCTCCTCCCCACCCCGGCATCACCGCCCGGTACCTCCGGTAACCGAGAGGGGGTCCTGTTTACGCCCCCCCCACCACCGCATCCCCCCGCCCCTCCCATCGCTGCCCGAAGCCTCCGGTAGCTGCGGCTCTGCCGTTCCCGGTGGCGCCCACATTTCCTCCTCCCCGTCTCCGGTAACCCGGGGGGCCCCCGTTTCCCCCCACGACGGCCCCAACACCCATCCCACTCCCCATCCCAAAGTCTCCGGTAGCTCTGCCGTTCCCGGGGGCACCGAAAGCTCTGCCATTATCGGATGTAATCATGGCTCCCCGGTTACCGGAGGCACCCACTTTTCTTCCCCCACCTCCGGTAACCGAAGAGGGGGTCCCCGTTTACCCCGCCCCCCCGCCATCCAAAAGCCTTGGGAACCCACGCTGCACTCCCCGGTAATAAGAAGAGGGTCCCCATTTACCTCCGGCCGCCCCGGCTCTCCGGTTACCGGGGGCACCCACGTTCCCTACTCCCCTCTCCGGTAACCGAGTGGTCCTCGTTTACCCCTCCGCCGCCCCCTCCCATCCTGGCATCGCCGCCCCCTCCCCGGCGACAGCAGCTCCTCGATTCCCAGGAGCTCCAAGCTCCCGGTAAACGGGGCGGGGTGCTGTTTACCCCCCTGCCGCCCCCTTCCCCGGTAACCACAGCTGCCCGCTTACTGGGACACCCACGTCCCCTCCCTCTCCTCCGGCAGCCGGGGGGGGTTCCCCATTTATCCCATCATCCAAAAGCCCCCAGCACCCACTGTAACCGAGGGTCCCCGTTTCACCCCTCAACGCCCCGTCTCCTAGTAGCGTTCCCTCTTCCCCCTCTGGTAACCAGGCCGTCCCCGTTTACCCCCCCGCCGCCGCCCCCTCCCCCAGTGGCCGCGACTCCCCGGTTACCGGGGAGAGCCACGTTACCTCCTCCCCCTCTGGTAACCGGGAAGTGGGATTCCCCCATCCCCCCCGGTCGCCTCGACCCCGGCAGCCGCAGCTCTCCGGTTAGCGGGGGACCATGGCTCTTCGGTTACCGGGCACTCACGTTTCCAGCGCCCCCCCATCCGGTAATCGGGGGGTCCTCTCTTCCCCCCGTAAAGACCTCAACATCGACCCCCCCCCCCCATTCCCAAAGCCTTAGCTAACGGCGGTTCCCGGGACACCTCCGCTCCAGCCCTCCCGCCCGCCCCGTGCCGAGGCTTCGCCCGCAGTCGTTCCCCTCCCCCGCCCCACAACCCGGCCTCGCTGATCGCGCGGCGCGGCGGCGGCTCGGGACGCACCTGCGGGGGCGGCGCGGGGAGTGCCGCGGTGCCGATGCGGGGTGCGCGCCGCTCTCCTCCCTGCCGCCGCCGCCGCCTCCCCCGCACTGCGGCCGCCGGAACCGGAACTGCCGCCACCGCCCACACGCTTCCGGGCACGCGCCCACGCGCTTCCGCTTCCGGCCCCCACGGCCCCTCCGCGCGAGCGGGAGAGCGCGCGCACAGCCCCGCCCACTGCCCCACCCCACCCCGCCAGCCCCGGCCCCGCCCCTCGCACCGCGACAGCGGTCGAGAGGGGACAGAAATAAGAGGGAAGCGGAGGGGCCGGGGTGGACTCTGGGGGGATCCAGCTGTGCAGGAGCGGGATGGTCTGGGGGTCCAGCTGTGCGGGGATCCAGCTGTGAAGTACGGCGCGGTTATGGAGATCCAGCTATGCGGGGACCGAGCTGTTCAGGGGCACGAGAGTATGGGGTTCCAGCTGCGGGGGGATCCAGATGTGCGGGGCATTAGAGTGCGGGGGATCCAGCTGTTAAGAGATCCTTTTATGTGGATCCAGCTGTGAAAGGGCATGGGGGTATGGTGATCCAGCTGTGCAAGGATCCAGATGTGCAGTGATCCTAGTATATAGGGCCCAGCCATGCAGGGGAGCCAGTTGTGAGGGGATCCAGCTGTGAAGGTGTACAGATGTGCATGTGTGATCCAGTCGTGTGAGAATCCAGCTGTGTAGCATTGTGAGATTGTGTGCTCCAGTTGTGTGTGAACCCAGCTGTGCTGTGTTCCAGCTGTACAACATCATGAGATTGTGGAGATCCAGCTGTGTGGGGATCCAGCTGTGCGGGGAACCAGTCATGCAGGGATCCTGGTATATGGGGTTCAGCTGAATAGGGATCCCGATTTACCGGTATCCAGCTGTGCAGGGATGTGAGGGTTGGGGAGCTCCCCAACTTTCCTCAAGCCCCAGGAGGCTGCTGTAAGGTCTCCCCAGAGCCTTCTCCTCTCTAGACTGAACAACCCCAACTCTCTCAGCCTGTCCTTGTAAGGGAGGAGCTCCAGCCCTTGAATCATCTCCGTGGCCTCCTCTGGATTCACTCCCAAAAGCACTGAAGGGGGCTCCAGGAAAGCTGGGGAGGGGCTCTTGATCAGGGAGTGCAGGGATGAGATGAGGGGAAGAATTTTGAGCTGAAAGAGCGGAGATTGAGATGAGATCATGGGGAGAAATGTTTTGCTGTGAATGTGGGGAGGCCCTGGCCCAGGTTGCCCAGAGCAGTGGTGGCTGTCTCATCCCTGGAGGTGTTCATGGCCAGGTTGGATGGGGCTTGGAGCCCCCTGATCCAGTGGGAGGTGTCTCTGCCCATGGCAGGAGGTGGAACCAGATGGGCTTTGAGATCCCTTCCAACCCATGCCGTGATCGGTATCCTTCCTGCATTGAGGACTCCAGAACTGGTCACAGGGCTCCAGGTTGGGTCTCCCCAAGAGGAGCAGAGGAGCAGAACCCTCTCCCTCACCCTGATGTACCTCTCTGTTGGTTTCCCACCCCCTCTCATGCCCTCTCAGGTCTCCCCTGTGATCTCACCAACATTTATTTGCTGTTTTATCAGCGTCGGGAGGTCCGGCCGAGCGCGGGAGCCCCGTGACAGTGGGTGCTGGACACATAGTGAGACCCCCTGCCCCCCACCTCCATCGTGAGGCAACATCTATGGGGGAGGGTTGGGGGGGGGGGGGGAAGTTGGGGTGCATCTTGGTGGATCCATGCAGGCAATGGTCCCTTCTGCATCCCTCCGTGACCCCTGGAGATGCTCCTGAGGATGGGATGGGGCTGGTGTCCCCATCCCATGTCTTGGTGGCAGTGGCAAAGCACATGGGCAGGTTCCCCTCCTCCCCAAAGAGGGTTCCTGGAGGTGACCTGGATATTTGGTGGGTGGGGTGGGGCTGGGGAGGGTTTGGGGGTCGATTTGCTCCAGAAGGGTCTCATCCTGGACCTCCAGCACCAGTGCCCCTTGCCCTCCCCAGTGTTCCCAGTCCAAGGCAAACTTGGCAGTGGTGGCACATGGGGAGGTGAAACCTGAGGCCCCCCATCCTGGAGCATCTTGGGCATCCTGGGTGTCCTGGGGCATCCTGGACACTCTGGAGAGTCCTGGGGCATCCTGGAGCATTTGGGGGCATCTTGGCGCATCCTGGAGCATCTTGGACATCTGGAGCATCTTGGGAAATGCTGGAGCATCCTGGATGTCCTGGAGTGTCTTGAGGCATCTTGGACATTCCAGAGCATCCTGGGGCATCTTGGGGCATCCCGGAGCATCCTGAAAATCCTGAGGCATCCCAGAACATCCTGGAGCATCTTGGAGCATTCTGGAGCATCTTGGACATCCTCAGGCATCTTGGAGCATCCCGGAGCATCCTGGACATCTTGGAGCATCTTGGATCATTCTGGACAACCTGGAGCATTCTGGAGCTTCTTGGGGCATCCTGGAGCATCCAGGGATCATGGAGGGTCTCCAGCTTCACCACCATCGCTCATCTCTGGGATCCTGCTCCCCAAACAGTCTCGGAGGGCGTCAAACAAGGAGGTTGGAGAGAAACCAGAGGTTGAAGAGGGGGTAGAAAGCACCCCGAGGTGGTGCCTCCCATCCCCGGAGCCGAAACGGGAGGGGCTGGAGGGTCCGGATTTGGCACAAAACGCACTTTACAGCCCTTGTTGGAGGTCCCGATGCTCCGGCTCTGCCTGATGGAGAGAGGAGACCTTCAGCCTCCACACGGACATTGGAAGGTCCCCTAAAACTCATCCCCACCACTACCTTCTCCACACCTGAAGGTCTTATGTCACCTCCTCGGCCGTGTCCTCTGGTGCCCGGTGGATCTGCTCGTAGACGGTGGTGACCGGGGCTTTCTGCATCGAGCTCGGCTCCTGGGGGGCCTCAGGGTGACCCAGGCCCTGCAGCAGAAGTTGAAGGAGCTGCTCAGGGGACCCCACTGGTCCCAGTTCCATCCCCACTTCCCAGGAGGGCCCCACGGGATGTTCTGCCCAGCCTACACCCATGGGTGTCCTGGGGCGGGGCAGGACCACCGGTGGCCAGGACCTTGGTGTGGTTGGGACCTCCAGGGCTGCTGGGACCTCCAGGGCTGCTGGGACTACCAGTATGGCCATGACTCCCAGTGCTGATGTGACTCCAGTGTGGCTGATGACCCCAGCAAGACTGGGACCCCCAGTGTAGCCAGGACCCCCAGTTTGATGGAGACCCCACTATAGCTGGGACCACCAGTTTGGGCAGGACCCCCAATGTATCTGGGTCCCCCCAGTTTGGCCGTGACCACGGTGTGACTGGGACCCTCGTGATGCCACCACCCCAGTGTGGCTGAGGACCCCCAGTTTGGCTGTGACCCCAATATCCCTGTGAAGCCACTGTGCCTGTGACCCCCACCCTCACCATGTGCCTGGGTCCCCCCAGTTTGGCCATGACCATGGTGAGACTGGGACCCCCGTGATGCCACCACCCCAGTGTGGCTGAGGACCCCTAGTTTGGCCAGGACCCCAATGTAGCTGTGACCCCAGTATGGCTTAGGACTCCCAGTCTGGCCGTGACCCAAATATCCCTGTGTCCCCCAGTACGACGGGGACCCCCAATGTCCCTGTGACCCCCCCCAAAGTATCTGGGTGCCCCCAGTTTGGCCACAACCATGGTGTAGCTGAGACCCTCATGATGCCATCACCCCAGTTTGGCTGTGCCCCCGAGTTTGGCCATGACCCCAATGTCCCTGTGAGCCCCTCCAATGTATTTGGGTCCCCCCAGTCTGGCCATGACCATGGTGTGGCTGGGACCCCCATAATGTCATCACCTCAGTTTGGCTGTGCCCCCCAGTTTGGCCATGACCCCGATGTCCCTGTGACCCCCAGTTTGGATGTGCCCCCCAGTTTGGCCATGACCCCCAGTTTGGCCGTGACTCCAATATCCCTGTGAGCCCCAGTTTGGCCGTGAGCATGGTGTGTCTCAGACCCCCACGATGCCATCACCCCAGTTTGGCTGTGACCCCCAGTTTGACTGTGACTCCAATGTCTCTGGGTGTCCCCCGTCACGTCCAGCGCCCCCCAGTCGTCCCCCTCCCAACCTCCCTCCCTCCCCCAGGGGGCCTCACCTGGTCATTACCTTCCGGGGGGCTCCTGCGCACGATCTCCGCGTACTGGGGGTCTGTGGGGCTCTCCTCGGCTGGGACCGTGGGGGTGGCAGCTGTGGGGGGGGCACACTGTTTTTTTTGGGGGGGAGGGGGCTGGAAAACACCCCCTCCCCAAGCCCCCCCCCCCAACCCACGGTTGCTCTTTGAGGAGGGGTGGGGGGAGGTCTCTCACCTGGGTCTGCTGCCTTCTCGCTATTCATCCTCCAGCACCAAAAGGCTCCCCCCAAGCTCACCACGAGCAGGATGAGGGTCAGGACGATGTACCCCGACTTCGAGAAGGATGTTTGGACTCCTGGGAGGGCAAAGGAGAAGGCACTGAGGGGGGGTCATCTCCCCACCAAAAGCTGTGCCCACCCCTGTAACTTCTGCAGGGACCCCCTCTGAGCATCCCCAGGATAAAGGTCCCACCTCCGCTTTGGCAGATGGCTTGGAGGTCGAAGAGGACAACCTTCTGGTCCGCCGGGTTGCTGACGGTGCAGGCATAGGTGACGTTGGCGGCGGTGGGGGGCAAGGCCACCCGTAGGGTCGTCCCGTCTTGGGAGAGCTGGTGGCGGTCGGAGCTCAGGTCCCGGAGGATGTTGTCCCTCTTCCAGGTGACGTTGACGGCACCTTTGCCCACTCCCTGGCACTGCAGGGTGAGGTTGCACCACTCCACGGTGCTGGCCAGGAGCTGGCTACGGGTCCGGGGACTCGGCACCGACTCTGGACCAAATGGAGGGGACGGATCGGTGCGGGGTGACAGGGGTGTCCCACCCTGATAATCCCCGCAGTCACTCCTATCTCCGGCAGAGTCACCTCAGGGACATCCAAGATGTCCCACCCTGCTCACTCCTTTCCCTGGCAGAACCACCTCGGGGACCCCTGGGATGACAGGGATGTCCCACCCTGCTCACCCCCTGTGTCCCCTCCACGGTCCCTGCTGTAGAGAGCCCCACAGACCCCCAGGACACACAGATCGTGTGCAGAAGCCTCCCTGAAAGTAATGACCAGGTGAGGCCACCGTGAGCAGGGGGTGGGGACAGACTGGGAGGGGGCTGGACATTTGGGGAGGACCCAGGTAGGCTTGTCCCCAGCAGAGCTACCTCGAGGGCCCCTGGGGTGACCGGGATGTCCCACCCTGTTCGTCCCTGCAGTCACTCCTGTCCCTGGCAGAGCCACCTCAAGGACCTCTGCCACGACAGGGTTTGGCCTTTTGCAGAGCTTTGGGGGGCTGCAGGCACTGGGGTGCAGAGGTTGGGATCTGAGCTCACCCTGGTGAACCTATCCTTGCTCCTTGCCTCAGTTTCCCTCAGGGTCAGAACTGGATGATCTTCAAGGTCCCTTCCAACCCAAACCATTCTATGATTCCATGATTCTACGATTCTATTTTTCTTGGTGAACCCCATCATCTCTTTGTGCCTCAGTTTCCCCACCTGCAAATGGGTTCTGTCTCCCACTAAGGCCTTTCTCTTTGCCCTGCTGAACCCCATCCTTGCTCTGTGCCTCAGTTTTCCTCAGGGCTGGAAATGCAGGGGCTTTAAGGTCCCTTCCAACCCAAACCATTCCATGGTTCTATTATTCTATTTGTCTTGGTGAACCCCATCCTTGCTCCGTGCCTCAGTTTCCCTCAGGGCTGGAACTAGATGATCTTCAAGATCATCTTCCAACCCAAACCATTATATGGTTCTATTTGTCTTGGTGAACTCCACCATTGCTCTGTGCCTCAGTTTCCCTCAGGGCTGGAACTGGATGATCTTCAAGGTCCCCTCCAACCCAAACCATTCCATGACTCTATGATTCCATTTACCCTGGTGATCCCCACCATGGCTCCGTGCCTCAGTTTCCCCACCCATAAAGGTGTTGGGGTCCCCTCTCAGGGCTTCCAGCACCCCTGCCAAGCCCCAGGCGTGCAGCCGCTCACCGTAGATGGAGAGGTTGAAGGACTGATCATCCACCAGCGCCGGGTGCAGTTTGATCCTGGCCCCGTAGACCCCGCTGTCGCCCCGTTCCAGCGCCCTGATCTTCAGGGCCGTTTGGTTGAACATCTCCAGGCGGTCTTTGAACCGGTCCTTGGGGTCCGGGCGCTCGAAGCCACCGGGGCCCAACTCTGCCACTTGGATGGTGGCACCGGCGCCTGCTGAGAAGCTCCACTCGATCTCCTTCACTGTCTTGTTGGGGGGCAAAGATGGGGCAAGAAGCACCATCCCCCCCAGGACACCGTTCACCTGCTGGGGCTGCACCCGGGCTTGACCAAAGAGGAGCTCTGTGGACAAAGTGGGAAGTCACCAGGTGCATGGGGAGAAGTTGAGGACAGCGGGGACAAGCTGGGGACAGCGAGGACAAGCTGGGGACAGAAGGACCCTCGGGACTGGGTCCCTTTTTTTTGAGGGGAAGAAGCAGCATCTCCCTGCCCTGACGCAGCCGCGCGGTGTCTTCTCCACAGGTTGGGTTCCTCTCCAGGTTGGGGACAAGGATGTCCCACCTAGAAGACCCCATATCCCAATGGAGATGCCTCCTGCTCCGGCAGGGAGGGAAGGATGCTGAGGTTTGGAGACTGGTTTCCATAAAGAAGAGAAAGCATCTCATCTACTGGTTCAGATGCGGGTGCCCCATCTGAAAGGGGCTCTCACCAGAACATCGCTCCAGCAGAGACTGGGAGGAGTTCCCAGCCAGCAGCTGCAAAACCTCATTGTCCGCCTTAAAATGCGCCTCGGCCAAGATGCCTACGAAAGATTGACAAGGGTTATCGCCCCCCCTGGGGCCTCCTCTTTGCCCTGGTGAACCCCAACATCGCTCTGTGCCTCAGTTGCCCTCAAGGTCGGAACCGGATGATCTTCAAGGTGTCTTCCAAACCCAAACCATTCCATGATTCTATTTGCCCCACTGAACATGTTCATCACTTCGTGCCTCAGTTTCCCCACCTGCAAAAGGGTTCTCTCTCCCATATGGGGCTTTCTGTTTGCCCTGGTGAACCCCATCCTTGCTCCCTGCCTCAGTTTCCCCACCTATAAAGGGATCACTACTCCCACTCAAGTCTTTCTGTTTGCCCTGGTGGGCCCAATCCCTGTTCTGTGCCTCAGTTTCCCTCAGAGTTGGAACTGGATTATCTTCAAGGTCCCTCCCAACCCAAACCATTCCAGGATTCTATGATTCTATTTGCCTTGGTGAACCCCACCATCTATTTGTGCATCAGTTTCCCTCAGAAATAGAACTGGATGGGCTTTAAGGTCCCTTCCAACTCAAACCATTCTATGATTCTATTTACCTTGGTGAACCCAATCATCTATTTGTGCCTCAGTTTCCCCACCTGCAAATGAGTTCTCTCTCCCACCTGGGGCTTTCTCTTTGCCCTGGTGAACCCCATCCTTGCTTCGTGCCGCAATTCATCCCCCGTAAAGGGCTTCGTGCTCCCACTCAGGTCTTTTTACACCTCCGAGATGCAGAACCAGGGTGATTTCCACCAGAATGAGCTTTGTTGCCCCCACCCTGGGCAGCTCCCTGTCCCATAGGGCAGATTTCAATCCTCCATCTGAGCTTCCACCATGGGGTTTTTTTTTGGCAGCTTCGACAGCTCTCTGCAAAAATCACTGCCAGGAGCTGCTCAGCACCACCTCCTGTGCTCCTGGCAGCTCCCGCCTACCTACAAGCTGTCTCCTCTCCTGGCCCAGGGCCCCCGCAGCCCCCACGTCCCTCTGCTGCTGGGAGAACAGCTTCTCCTTCTCCTGCCTTCTCCTCCTCCTCCTCCTTCTCCTCATCTCCTTCTCTCCTTCTCCTCCCCTCCTTCTCCTCCCCTCCTTCTCCTTCTAGTGGGAGGTGTCCCTGCCCATGGCAGGGGGGTTGGAACTGGATGATCTTTAAGGTCCCTTCCAACCCAAACCATTCTATGATTCTTCTCCTTCTCCCACACGTGGACAAGGATGTTCAGCCACTGAGGATGCTGAGGTTGCTGCAAGCAGCTTTGCACTCATCCTGGCTGGGCTGGGACCTGACGGTGGCCAAGGTTGGGGTGATGTGTCCTGCCTCATCTTGGTGCACCTCCCACCACCTCCCCCTGCCCGCAGGAGGCAGAAGCAGATGTGCCTTTATATTAAAGCAGATTAAACACAGCCAGCTCGAGTGTTTACTCTTATAAAACCCTCCTGCAGCTCCCATGGATCATGCTGCCTCTTTGCTTTGCTTTCTAAGAGCGTGCTCCACCTCACTGGAGCTTTTGCTGCTCTGATCCTGCTTAGCTCAGGCTTCGTTCCCATTCTTCCAGCTCAGCCTTAAACCTGCTTGGATTTCTGATGCTTCCCCAGGTGGCTGAGAAGTTTTTGGGACTCCTGAGAAGCTGCGCTGGTTGTGGGTGCTGTCACTGTGTAGCTCTTGCTGGGTGTGGAGAGAGGATGCTGAGCCCAGACAGAGGATGCTGAGCCCGTGCATGGGAATGGGGGGACATGGGGGGAAGCTGGGGGTCCTGGTGTGCTGGATTTTGGGGTTCAGGGAGGAACAAGAGAGGTCAAAGTGGCAGAAAGACCTGCAGAAGGTTTTGGGATTCTTACAGAGGAGCTCAGGTGGGTGCTCTTCTCCCACCAGGAGAGGATGCTGAGCCCAGGGGGAGGATGCTGAGCCCATGCATGGGAGTGGGGGGAACATGGGGGGAGGCCAGGGGCCCTGGGGTGCTGGGTTTGGGGTCCAGGGTGGGGACAAGAGGGCACAAAGTCCCCTCAGAAAGCCCTACAAGAAGCTCCTTGGGCTTCTTATGGAGGAGCTCAGGTGGATGATGATCTCCCACCGAGAGAGAGGATGCTGAGCCCAGAGGGGGGATGCTGAGCCCATGAGTGGGAGGAACATGGGGGTCCTGGGTTTGTGGTCCAGGGGGAGGACAGAAGGTGACAAAGTAGCAGAAAGTAGCAGAAAGGGACTCTGCAGAAGCTCTTTGGGTGTCTTAAGGAGGAGCTCCGGTGGATGCTCTTCTCCCATTGCTGAGACTGGAGGGAGGATGCCGAGCCCATTAGTGGAGCTGGGGGGACCTGGGGGGGGGGGGGGTCAGAAGGCAGCAAGGAGGGGAGCTTGGTGTCCTGGGGTGTTGGGTTTGGGGTCTGGGGAAGACAAGAGGGGAAAAAGTGGCAGAAAGGAGTCCTACACAAGCTCCTCGGACTTCTTATGGGGGAGCTCAGGAGCGCTTCTCCCATGTGTGAAGGATGGAGGTGAATGTGTGCCCTGTCCACCTGTCCACTGTCCATCTGTCCAGCTGCTGGGAATCCCCCGTGGTGCTACCCATCATGTTTAATGCAGGGCACGAGGCGTCAGCACGAGCGTCCTCCCTGCATCCCTCCAGGTATTTTCCACCCTCTGCCGGTTGCGGCTCTCAGGGTGACGGGGTGGGGGGAGAAAGGGGGGTCCCCATTGGCCACCCCCATGCTATCGCAATAGGAAATGATGGCTGGGAAAAGCCAGCTAGTGCCAGCTCCTAGCCTCCCCCCCCCAATCCTCCCAGCTCATCCTGTTTACCCTGGGATTCCAGGAACCCGATGCTCCATCACCCCAGTCCAGGGAGGGGAATAAACCCATTGATGCTCAACATATCCCGACTCCAATTCAGGTCTCAATCAGACCCTAAAAAGCTCCGGAGGTGATTTTTACCCCAGATTTATCCACCACGATAGCAGTTTTGCTCTTACCCGCCCCCCCCCCCCCCCCCCCCGCCCCCCCCCCCCCCCTCCCCCCGAGCTGTTATCAAACGATTTTGATAGAAGAAAGATAGAAATGCTCTGAAGCATCGTTAACAGCTTATTTTCCACATGGGGCACATATTTGTCATCACCTTGTGCCACCACCTCCTGACAGCCCGTCCTGCTCCCAAAGCTAATTAATCGTTAGGAAGATAAGCCCCCCCCCCCCCCTCGTTAATCTCCCTGTAGAATTAGATGCTTTCTGTAGGAATTGAAGGTTTTATGGGAATTATTAAACGTGTGGATTAGGGCGCTGGGAATTAAGGGGATTCCTCGCTCCTGCTTTACGTAAGGAGCTGCTTCCCTGCCGGATCTGGCACAGACCGGGGGGGCGTTAAAGGGCAACAGCGGCACCTTTCGGGGACCCTCGTAGGGGGATGGAGATGGAGGGGTCCAGGGATGAGGTCGTTATGAAACCTCACATTAAGGCTGGAGCGCTGAAACCACCTCGCGCTGGGATGGAAGGGATGGAGGGACGATGTCAGGGTGGGCTTCAAGGAGCCCCGAACATGGGCATAATGGGGACAGCATCTCCACCCCATCACCAACCCCCAACCACGAAGCTCCCAGCGGATGAGGACTTGGTGACGGCCACCTATGCACTCACCTGGCCCGAGGCCGAGCAACGCCAAGAGCAACGAGGGCAACCGGGCTTTGGTCCTGCTCAGTTCCCCCTCCATCTCTCCTCTTCGTGCGGCTCAGGGGGCAGAGTCAGCGGCAGAAGAGGAGACGGGGAGGAGCAAAGCAGCTTCTGGCTGCAACCCGCAGGAAGCCGCGTATCGCCGGGCACCACCAGCTTATTAATTAATTAGCTCGCCGTAAATGAGCGGGCGGTGCCGTTGAGGATGCTACGCGAGCGTGGCGGGGGCTGCTGGTGACCCTCGACCTTGCAGCGTCCCTCGTCAGCTCGGTTCAGTGCCCGGATTCGCGTTGGTGACGCTCGGCACGAACCTGCCGGGTCTCCCGTTGGCTCTGGAGGTGACCCAGGGCTTGTTAAAAATTGAGCTTCCCAAGATCAAGAGCTGGAGGAGTGCTCAGGAGGAAGAAGCATCCTTGGAGATGGATGGTGTGGGAGGATCTGTAGTTCTGCTCCAGGATGGGGTGTGGGTGGTGGGAGCAGCCTCAGGTCAACTCCAGGGCGGTGGGAGCAGCGTCAGGTCCTCTCCAGGGAGGTGGGGAGCAGCCTCAGGTCCCCTCCAGGGCGGGGTAGGGATGGTGTGAGCACCCTCACTACCCTCAGCTCTGCTCCTGGGTGATGGGAACAACTCACTCAGCCCGTCCTCACACAGGAGGTGCTCCAGCCCTTGGATCATCTCTGTAGCCTCTTGTGCAAGGCAGGGGCTTCCTCCTGGCCAGCTTTCCCTGCCAGCCAGCGCTGAGAAGGATCGCTGTGCTGCGCAACCCCTGTGGTCCCTGTGTGATGGGGAGATGGCAGCATCTCACCAGGGTTCGGCTGCTCGGGCAGGCTGAAGGCTTAAGGTGCTGACCCAAGGACTTCGGGAAGCACAGAGCAGGGTTGCTGGGGCTGTCAGTCCCCCGCTATCATGCTGGGAAATGATCCGAAGGCTGGAGCTCCTCTGCTCTGAGGACAGGCTGGGAGAGTTGGGGTTGTTCAGCCTGTAGAAGAAAAGGCTCTGAGGAGACCTTAGAGCAGCCTCCCAGGACTGAAAGGGGCTCCAGGAAAGCTGGGGAGGGGCTCTTGATCAGGGGGTGCAGGGATGGGTTTTGAGCTGAAAGAGGGGAGATTGAGGTGAGATCTTGGGGAGAAATGTTTTGGTGTGAGGATGGGGAAGCCCTGGCCCAGGTTGCCCAGAGCACTGGTGGCTGCCCCATCCCTGGAGGTGTTGAAGGCCAGGTTGGATGGGGCTTGGAGCCCCCTGATCCAGTGCGAGGTGTCCCTGCCTATGGCAGTGGGGTAGAGCTGGATGGGCTTTGAGATCCCTTCCAACCCAACCCATTCCATTATTCCATACTGAGGGTTGCGTTTTGGATGTGGTGGTTGAGAAGCTCTCAGAGGTCTCCCCAGAGTGGAGCAGAGGGGCAGAAGCCCCTCCCGCCCCTCTGGGTGCAGCCCAGGACATGGGTGGTTTTTGGGCTGTGACTCCAAATTGTTGGCTCATGTTGAGCTTCTCCCTGGAAGCATCCAAAGCCAGGTTGGATGGGGTGGTCCAGCAGCAAGGAGGGGATTTACACAAACAGCCAAAAGCAGATCCTCCACTGCCCTCTTGTCCCAGGGCAAACCACAAGGTTGGGCAGAAGCTGGGAGCAGGCAGGATGTGGCCCAAGAAGCACCACAGCCGCAGGCACCAACCATGCTGCCAGAGCAGATCAGCTCAAAACCAGCACCACCGGCAGCGTTCCAGAACCACGAGGGTGGGGAATGTCGTGAGGAGCTCGAGCTGGAGGTGTCTACGTGGTCACGGGCCTCATCTCAGCAGCTACTGAGGAGCAATGAGAACCACGTGGGGCAGAGAGCAGGACCAGCAGGTGCTGAGTGCTGCTGAGCTCCAGGAACCCCACAGGATTTGTGGAGAACTCAGCTCAATGTGACCACAAATTGTCATTTTGGGCACAACGGGGGGGGGGGGGCGGTTAATGTGTCCCCAGGGTTGGAGGCAGCCCAGCTGCACCAGTAAGAGGGGCCACACGCACTGCGGTTTAGTGCCGACACGGAAGGATTTCTGTCTCCATCCCCATCTTTGCAAGCACCGAGTTTCAGCCCAACTCAACGCAACCCATCCCACTTTTACCCCAACCTAAGACATTCCATCCCACTTTGACCCCAACTCAACCCATCTCAGTTTGGCCCCAAGCCCAACCAAATCAATCCCACTTTGACCTAAACTCAACCCACCTCATCCCAGTTTGACCCAACTCAACCCAACTCATCCCAGTTTGACCCCAATGCAACCCAACCTGTCCCAGTTTGACCCCAACGCAACCCAACTCATCCCAGTTTGACCCCAATGCAACCCAACCTGTCCCAGTTTGACCCCAACGCAACCCAACCGGTCCCATTTTGACCCCAATGCAATCCAATCTGTCCCAGTTTGGCTACAACTCAAACGAACCCATCCCAGTTTGGCCACAACTCGACCCAATCCGTCCCAGTTTGGCCCCAGCTCAACCCAACCCGGCCCAGCTTGGCCTCAAATCAACCCAACTGATCCCAGTTTGCCTCCAACTCAGCACTCCCAGCCCTGGGCTCCCCAACCCCCACGCTCAGAACCCAGCCCTGTCCCCCTTGCCCGCCCCCCTACTTCCATCGCCCCAAGCGCCATCGCCCCCCACCCCCGAACCCGCGCTCCCCTCACGCCCCACCCCCCTCCCCGGGGTCGCCGGGCGCCCGGTGATGACGTCACTTGCTGTTACCAACCCCCGCACCTCGTTCTCCCCCGGCTGCAGCTCCGCCCAAATCTCGCGAGATCAGGGGATGGGGCAGCTACCAGTGCTCTGGGCAACCAGGGCCTCCCCACCCTCACACCAAAACATTTCTCCCCAAGATCTCATCTCAATCTCCCCTCTTTGAGCTCAAAACCCTTCCCCCTCGTCCTATCCCTGCAATCCTTGATCCAGCTTTCCTGGAGCCCCTTTCAGTCCTAAGAGGCTGCTCTAATGTCCCCCCAGAGCCTTCTCTTCTCCAGGCTGAACAACCCAAACTCCCTCAGCCTGTCCTTGTAGCAAAGGTTCTTCACCCCTCAAATCATCTCTGTGGCTTCCTCTGGTCTCTCTCCAACAGCTCTATCCACTTCTTATGTTGAGGATTCCAGGACTGGACCCAGGGCTCCAGGTCTCCCCAGAGCAGAGTAGAGGGGCAAAACCTCCTCCCTCTCCCCTCTGGTCCCACTGCTCTGGATGCAGCGCAGGACACATGGGGGTTCCTGGGCTGAGAGCCCACCTTGCCAGAATGAAGGGATGAATCCCAAGGCCTGTGAGAGCCTTGGTCCAGTGTTTGGGCCCCTTTCTGAGGCTGTGAGAGTCTTGAACCCGCGCTGGGGCTCCCTCCTGGGGCTGTAAGGGTCTTGGTCTAGCATTGTGGCTTCCTGCTGGGGCTCTGGGAGTATTACTGTGGTGTTGGGGCTCCCTCCTGGGGCTTGAGGGTCTTGGTTCGATGTTGGGGCTCCCACATGGGACTGTGAAGATCTTGACCTGGTGTTGGAGCTCCCTCATGGGTTTGTGGGGGTCTTGGCCTTGGGGTTGGGTCTCACTCCACTGATGCCACGCATGGAGCTGGAATGCTGGCGTTAACTCCCACTTCTCCATTCTACTGAACAAATTCAGAGATCCTCAACCCTCCACTCTGTCTTTTTTTCTTCTCCAAGAGCTCGTGATTTATTAGGAACAAAATCAAATTCAATTTTATCACCAGCCTGGGTGACAGAGGGCTGAAAGATTCAATTCCAGCATGACAGGCGGTGGTGAGGGAAGGGATAGGAATTGTATCTCTGGTTGGTTACGGCGCATTATTATTGGGTTCAGAGAGACAAATTTGGGTTTTCTTGAGGGAATCTTTCTTTAATTTATTATTTTTTTAACGAGTAGCTCTCGAGGTGGCTCAAAGTTAAATCAGGGTGATTTTACCCCCCAGTAAAGAAAATTTTGGGACATGAGGGAAGCGACGTGCTGGTCTCTGTGGATTCCTACCCAAAAAAAGCTGGGAAGAGGGCAGATTTTTCACTCCCACCCCTAAAATCCAGCAGAGCTGCTCCTCTCCCTCACATTGAGGGGAAAACATGTGCCTGGGGCTGGAAGTAGAATAAAATCCCACAGCCTACCCCAAATTTACTTCCCTGAAGGCTGTGAGGGAAGGGAAGCGGAGAGGTTTCTGGAGGCAGTGAGCCTGCTGCCGCTTGGGGGGAAGCATTAGAATAACATCTTGGGAATAAATTAGCTGGATGGGAAGGGAGGGAGATTTTTTCTTGGGGAAAGGAGGCTGCAAGGCAGAAGCACCTCCAGGGCCTGGATCTGGGAACTGTCATTCAAATAAGAGGGGTTATGGACTTGGAAACTTAATATCTCTTCTTTTATAGAATCATGGAATAGGTTGGGTTAGAAGAGACCTCAATGCCCATCTAGTCCCACCCTCTGCCATGGGCAGGGAAACCTCCCACTGGATCAGGGGGCTCCAAGCCCCATCCAAACTGGCCTTGAGCACCTCCAAGGGCAGTCAGCCACCACTGCTCTGGGCAACCTGAGCCAGGGCCTCCCCACCCTCACAGCAAAACATTTCTCCCCGAGATCTCACCTCAATCTCCCCTCTTGCAGCTCAAAACCCTTCCCCCTCTTCCTATTCCTGCACTCCCTGATCAAGAGCCCCTCCGTAGCTTTCCTGGAGCTCTTTTCAGTCCTGGGAGGCTGCTCTAAGGTCTCCCCAGAGCCTTCTCTTCTCCAGGCTGAACAACCCCAACTCTCCCAGCCTGTCCTTATAGCAGAGGAGCTCCAGCCCTTGGATCATCTCCGTGGCCTCCTCTGGACCCATTCCAACAGTTCCATATCCTTCTTATGTTCCTCTGTATCCATCCATCCATCCATCCATCCATCCATCCATCCATCCATCCATCCATCCATCCATCCATCCATCCATCCAAAAATACATAAAATAAAGCCAAGCTGGGTGTGATGGGGCTGGAAAATGCAAGATGAGGTCCAAGCATCGAACTTATCCCTTCCCACATCTCTCTAAACCTCGTGGAGCCCCAGCTCTGACCCCGTTTGAGAAGAAAAGCAACGTGCAGCCCCCCCCTTTTGTTTGGTTTTTTTTTTAACATTTATATTTATATATATATATAAAAAAATTAAATATATATAATATATCGTGTTTAAGACTAAAAATATAGTACATAATATTTAAAAAAAAAGGAAAATGGAACATAAAAAAATGGGCTTAGGGGGGTGGGGTGGTCACAGATAACGTGTCTCTAGGGTCTAAAGCAGCCTATGCTTGGGAAGGGCCCCCCCTTGCCCAGGGTGGAGGGGTGAGGGGGCCTCACCCGTGGCATTGGGGCCTCCGTTCCCACTGTGTGTTTAAAGCTTCAGCTTTGACTCGAGGAGGAAGGGGGTCCCAGGCCGCTCTGCTATTGCTATTGAGGAGGGGGGAGCACCTGGGAGTGGGACCCCCTCTCCCCCCGAGATGGGGCTGCTTGGGGGGGTGAGGAGGAGGAGGAGCAGAAGAAGAAGAAGAAGAAGAAGAAGAAGAAGAAGAAGAAGAAGAAGAAGAAGAAGAAGAAGAAGAAGAAGAAGAAGAAGAGAAGGAGGAGAAGAAGGAGAAGGAGGAGGAGGAGGAGAAGGAGAAGGAGAAGGAGAAGGAGAAGGAGAAGGAGAAGGAGAAGGAGAAGGAGAAGGAGAAGGAGAAGGAGAAGGAGAAGGAGAAGGAGAAGGAGAAGGAGAAGGAGAAGGAGAAGGAGAAGGAGAAGGAGAAGGAGAAGGAGAAGGAGAAGGAGAAGGAGGAGGAGGGGGGTAGATCAGGCACCATTGCACGAAATGGCATGCGGTCCCGGTTGGTGGCTCAGGCTGGGCAATGGCTCAGCACCTTCCAGGGTTTGGCCCATCCTGACAGTACCTTTTGGGGTGGAGGAGAGGGGGGAAAAGGGGGCAAAGACCCCACCCCCAGTTGTGCTTCTGGGTCTCTGCAAGCCCCTTCCCACCTTCCCCTCCCCCAAAGTCGTACCTGTGCTCGCCACAGGGTCGCATCCAAACCACCTGGGGAGAGGAGTGCTCAGCAGGATGGGGACCCTTCCCAGGGCAGAGCCACGGGGTGAGGTGTGGGGGGGCAGTTCGTACCTAATCCCAGGGCTGGGGGGGGCTGCATCCTCCCTCCCAAACTCACTGCACCCCAAGAAGACCCTTACCCCCAGCCCTCCCCGAACTCCTGTGCCGTTGGCTGGGTGAGCGTTAGCACTGCAGGGAGTGGACTCCAATGCCACAGGGAGCGAAACTGGGTGCCCCCATTGCTGCAGGGAGTGAAATTGGGACTCTGGTTGCTGCAGGGAGTGAAACTGAGAGCCCCAGTTGCTGCAGGGAGTGGAATTGGGGCTCCCATTGCCCCACAGAGAGAAATTGGGAGTCCCTATTGCTGCAGAGAGTGAAATTGGGGGCCCCCATTGCTTCAGGGAATGGAATTGGGGCTCCAGTTTCTGCAGGGGGTGAAAATTGGGCTCCAGCTGCTCCAGGGAGACAAACTGGGGCTCCTGTTTCTGCAGGGAGCAAAACCGGGGCCCTCATCACTGCAGGGCAGGGATTTGGGGACCCCATTGCCAAAGGGTGTGAAACTGGGGGCCCCCATTGCTGCAGGGAGCAAAACTGGGGATGCCCGTCTCCTCAGGGAGCAAAACTGGGGTTCCCTTTGCTGCAGGGAGTGAAATTGGGGGTCCCCATCACTGCAAGGAGTGAAACTGGGGCTCCTGGTGCTTCAGGGAGCAAAGTTGGGGGCCGCTGTTGCCACAGGCACTGAAATTGGGGGGGCCTCATAGCCCTTGCTGCGCAGTGCCACCCAGTACCTCCCAGTTCCTCGAACCAGGGCCCCCGCTGATCTCCCACTCGTTGGATTTGATTCCCTGTGGCTTTCCAGTCTCCCCAAACCCTTGAGGTGAGACTGTGGTGGGGTTGGGGGTGCTCCCACCCCCCTGTACATTCATGAGAGGGGTTGGAGCTGGCTGGTGGGATCTGGGTGACCCCCAGCAGGAGGGAATCCCAACCCCCATAGGTCCAAGTGTGTGTATGGGGGGGGAATGCACGGACACCCAACATGTCCTTCTCCCACCTTCCCATGTCCAGTTCCCCCAGGACCTTGGCTGCAGCTCCGAGAAGGGATTTGGCAGGGATGGAGAAGGGGAAGCCACCCCTGAAGTCAAGGCACAGGGAATGGGCTGGAAAGGGGCAGTTTTGGAGGTAAAACCAGAAAGCGGGCATTGCAGATGTGGGTGTGGACACCCCAACACATGTGGACACACATCCAGCACCTCCCTGCTCCCTCTCACAGGGTCTGGACGAGATTTGGGGGGGTGATCTGGGGGGCAGCCCCTCACCTCTGGGTGCTGGGGACCCATTGGGGAAGGATCTGGCCCTGTGGAGCTTGATTGAGGACCTGGGGTGGTGGAAGAGCAGAGGCTGCAGAGCCGGCCCCAACAGCCACATGGACCCAACATGTGATTGGAGGGGGGAGGATCAAGGTGGGTGTGGGGTAAAGATACCCCCAACCCCATCCCTCTCCCTCCTCCGAGAAGGTACCAAAACGAAAGCACTGAATGAGTGGAAGCTCCAAGAAGACTCTGAGCATCTCCCGGGCTGGGGTGGCATGTGGAGTCCACAGAGGAGGAGGAGAAGCTAGGCAAGGAAGGTCAGGATGAACCCCTGAATATCAGGGGACAGTCGTGAGGTACCTGTGGCTCCTCCACTGCCCTTGTTGTGTCTCTCCTCCTCCACTAGACGTGCGTTTGCATCCTCTGCTGGAAGCGCTGCCCGTAGTCTGAGTGTTGGGAGGTGTAGGAGAAGCGGGTGGCGCTGGCGTACTTGCCCATGGGGTCGTAGGCATCGTAGGGTGCCCTCTCCAGGCTGGGAGGTTGCCCATACCCCAAACGATAGGTGGTGTAACCGGCACCGGCCGGGAAGGCTGCGTGCCCCCCGTAGTTCTCGTAGGAGAGCTGGCTCGCCGTCTCGCCGCCAGCCGTGCCCGGCGGTGGTCCAGGACCTGGTACGACCTCGGCGTTGTAGTCGGAAGCAGGGCCGCGGCTGTAGGTGTTGAGTTGGGCATAACCGCTGGAGTGGGACAGGCGAGAGGGCGGGCGGGCGTCGTAGCGCGCAGGGCCTGGGGTGCGGTAGTCGGCGTAGAGGACGGTGCGGGAGGATGGGCGATCCTCATGGGCACGGACGTTGTAGTAGCCGTTGGTGGGGTCCTGCGAGGAGAAAGGGGGGCTGGTGTTGAGCTGCCGAAAATCAAAAAGCCCAGGTGCTTTCTCCTCCTCGCAACCAGCAGAGCCAAAAAGGAGAAGAAAGGTGGGTGAGGAGCAGCTGGTTTCGTGCAGTATGGAGGAGACCAAGAGGAGACCTCGTTGTAGTCTCCAGCTTCCTCACAAGGGGAGGAGGAGGAGAAGGTGCTGAACTCTGCTCTCTGGTGATCAATGATAGGACCCAAGGAATGGCAGGAAGATGCCAGGGGAGGGTTAGGTTGGACATTAGAAAGAGGTTCTTCCCCCAGAGGGTGGTGGAGCACTGGAATAGCTCCCCAGGGAAGCAGTCACAGCCTGACAATATTTCAGCAGCATTTGGCCAAGGCCCTCAGCCCCACAGGGTGAATGTTCGGGTTGTCCTGTGCAGGGAGAGGAGTTGGACTCAACGATCCTTGTGGCTCCCTTCCAGCTCAAATCAATCTATGATTGTATGAACAATCCAGAAGTGTTTGGCCAACGCTGTCAACATGGGGTGAATGTTGGGGTTGTCCTGTGCAGGGACAGGAGTTGGACTCAACAATCCTCGTGGGTCCCTTCCAACTCAGGGCTTTCTACGATTCCATGAAAACCAGGACCTACCCCTGCCCTATGCACCCCAGCACCATCACCTGACCTTGAGCTCATACTCCTCACGGGTGTCGATGGTGTCGCAGCGAAGGTCCTGCTTCAAGTCCACATCATCCTTGAATGACTGCAGGAGAGAAACAGAGAGAGAGAGATGCATTCATTCTTCCCTGGTCCCAACCATCCCAGCACGGGGTGGGATGGATGTGATGGAATGCCCCCCTCACTACGGGGTGTCCCTTACTGAGTAGATGGCCTTCATGACCCGGGTGGCTGTGGAGACGCTGGCCGTGTCCTCCTCGCGGTCCGTGTGCAGCGTTAAGGGCTCCCTGTTCACCGTCTCCACCTTGATGTCCAACTTCCGCAAGGTGACGTCCTTACGGCCTGAGGACCAGCGGGAGCGGGGATGGAAGCAACCACCAGCCCCACCAGCCACATTCCCACCCCTTCGGGTGCCACCTCCATTGTGGTTGCAGCTCCCCCCATCCAACTCACTTCCTTTCCGACGGCGGTAGAGGAAGCAGGTGAGAGCCACGAGGAAGCAGATGACAAGGATGCTGGCCCCGATGGTGGCCCCAGCGATGATGCCCACGGGCAAGACCTCTACAGGAGACGGGGAGACGTTAGCTGGGGACAGGGGGACAGGGGCACTGCCAGGAGGTGGCCTCACCAGGAGGGCGCTTGCCCTCGCTGAAGCCCCCTTTGCCTGCGATGCTGGAGACCTGGGTGGGCTTCCAAAAGCATCCCAGGTGGCCGGCGCTGGTGCTACCTTTCTCCTCCAGTTGGATGATGGCTGTTCCTGGCCCGAAGCTGTTCCAGGCCGTGCAGTTGTAGCGCGTCTGGAAGTCGGCGTCCATGACGTTGTTGATGGTGAGGGTAGAGAGGACCCCGCTGCCCGTGTTGGTCCTCTCCACCGTGTACCGCTCCAACGTTCCTGCCTCCAAAATGTTCTCCTTCCAGGCCCACGCCTGGCTCCACCGGGGTGGGGAGAGGGGAAAAAAAGGGATGTGAGGGGGGGGGCTGTGTCAGCACCGAAAGGTCAGGGTGGTCCCCAGCACCCCCGGTCCCATGGTGGGAAACTCACGATGCGGTCGGGTGGGGGAGTGCTGCCGATGAAACATTCCACCTTGCCACGGTCGCCACGCACGGCGTATTGCACCGCCTCGCTCGAGATGATGGGGGGACCTGTGGAAAGCAGGGTGAGGGGGTGTTGGGGAATCATGGAACCATCTGGTTGGAAAAGACAGGGACCTCCAACCGTCCCTGTCCCCTTCCTAAACCACATCCGTAAGAAACTCATCCACCCAGCTTTTAAACCCCTCCAGGGATGGCGACTCCACCCCCTCCCTGGGCAGTTCCAGGGCCTGAGAACCCTTGCAGTGAAGAAATTTTTCCTGATGTTCAGTCTGAACCTGCCCTGGTGCAACTTGAGGCCATTTCCATCCCATCTCCTGTCACTTGGAGAAGAGCCCAGCACCCACCTCACCACAGCCTCCTTTCAGGCACTTGCAGACAGTGATGAGGTCTCCCCTCAGCCTCCTCTTCTCCAGGCTGAACAGTCCCGGGGCCCTCAGATGCTACTCATAACCCTTGTTGTCCAGCCCCTTCCCCATCCTCGTTCCCTTCTCTGGACACTCTCCAGCCCCTCAAGGTCCTTCTTGGAGTGAGGGGCCCAGAACTGACCCCAGTACTTGAGGTGTGGCCTCGAGTAGATGTTGATGTTGGGTTATTGGTTGGACTTGGTGATCTCAAAGGTCTTTTCCAACCTTGTGATACTGTGATACGAGTGCGCAGTCCAGGAGCGCAACCCCTTCTGCTGCTGCTCTGCTCTAAGTTGGTGACCCCGAATTGGGGACACACCCCCATGCCCCAAAGCACTGCTCACCACTGTATCTACAACCACCCAAGCATGTCCGGGATCAGGGTGGAGGTGACACTCACCGTTGACGAAGAGGGTGACCTCGCGCTCGCCCACACCAATGCGGGGCACGATGGCTTTGCAGATGTACTGCCCTGCATCGGCCTGCGTCACTGATTTGAGGTACAGCTGGTTACTGTTGCTGAGGACCTGGGTGGAAGCATCGTGGAGGCATCAGGAACCACAGAATCGCGGAACAGTTTGAGTTGGTAAGGGACAGTCTCCCTGGGTACCACCTCCCCGGTTGCCATGGTTCCCAGAAGATGCCGGGCATCCTCACAGGGAAACTGAGGGATGGGGAAGGGAGAGAGCAAAGGGAAATGGGGGTCCATCAGCCCAAGGGTAACTCTGACCCTGCTGGTGGGGTGACCCCAAGCTCTTCTTCCCAACCCATCCCCAGAGTTTCATGGAATCAAAAAATCATGGAATGGGTTGGGTTGGAAGGGACCTCGAAGCCCATCCAGTCCCACTCCTGTGCCGTGGGCAGGGACACCTCCCACTGGATCAGGGGGCCCAAGGCCCATCCAACCTAGACTTGGACATCTCCAGGGATGAGATTTGGGGGTTCTGGTTGATGGCAAGTAGGAAACGGAACCATGGAATGGTTTGGGTTAGAAGAGACATCAAAGCCCATCCAGTTCCATCCCCCGGCCATGGGCAAGGACACCTCCCACTGGATCAAGGCGCTCCAAGCCCCATCCAACCTGGCTTTGAACACTTTCAGGGATGGGGCAGCCACCACTGCTCTGGGCAACCTGGGCCAGGGCCTCCCCAACCCTCATCGTGAAGAATTTCTTCCTGATATCTCATCTAAACCTTTCTCCTTCCAGTTAAAATCCATTCTCCCTCATCCCAACACTGCAGGCCCTTGGAAAAAGTCCCTCCCCAGCTTTCCTGGAGCCTTCCCTTCTCCAGTCTGAACAAGCTCAATCAGGAAGGGGGTACAGGGCATCCCCCAGACTCAGCTCCACCACCAGACCCTACCATGTTGGACTCCTTTTTGGTCCAGGTGAGGGTCAGGGGTGGGTTTCCAGACCAGACGCACGTCAGCGTCACATCACTGCCGATGTCTGTGACGGTGGGTTTGGGGTCCACCACGATCCGAGGGGCAACTGGAAGACGGGAGGGGGAAGAAGGTAAGGTAAAGGACTGAACTAGGAAGTTGGGGGGGGGGTTGTTGGCAGCAGCTTCGGGGTAACAATTTGGGGGGGTATGTCCCAACTCACAGTGCACATCCACCAGGGTGCTGACGTTGGTGCTGCCGATGTCGTTGTGCACCTCGCAAGAGACGGGCTCCGTGAAGAAGGTGTAATCCACCTGCGTGTCGTACTTGTTCTCCTTGGCGTCCTCGATGATCAATCCCCCTTTGGCCCACCTGAGTCGGGGGCAGAGACCCAAGGTGGGTGCATTCATGGGGTGCACAGGACCCCCATGGCCCCTCATTTGACCCCCAGCCAGGAGTCCCCCTCTTTGGTCCACCTGGGTGGGGGGCAGAGACCCAAGGTGAGTGCACAGGACCCCCGTGGTCCCCCCGTTTGAGCCCCAGCCAGGAGGCCACCCTTTGGCCCATCTGGGTGGGGGACAGAGACCCAAGGTGGGTGCATTCAAGGGGTGTACAGGACCCCCATGGCCCAAATTGACCCCCACCCAGGAGGACCCCTTTGGCCCACCTGTGTGGGGGGCAGAGAGCCAAGGGGGGTGCACAGGACCCTCGTGGCCCCCCTGTTTGATCCCCAGCCAGGAGGAACCTCCCGAGGTCCTGCAGGAGCCTCACCTGTAGCCTTTGATCTCGGGGTTGGCGGTCGCCAAGCAGGTGAACACCACCCTCTCGCCCTCCTGCACCGTCTGGGGTTGGATGGACAGGGTGACGGTTGGGGGATCTGTGGGGAGGGTGGATGGAGCCGTCATGGGCACTGGCACAGGATCAGCATGGCAGAGGGATAAGGGGACAAAGGGACAAATCCCCTGCCCACGCTGCCACCCAAGACGTGATCTGGTGGGTGGGAGACCCCAGAGCTCTTGATGCTTGGTGTGGGTGCCCAGTCCATCATGGGTGTGCACTGTAGGTGCCCTGCATCCTTCCCAGTGTGGGCACCCAGAATCTCTGGCCAGTGTGGATGCCCAGCATCCCTGTCCATCGTGGGTGCCTGCTGTGAGTTCCTAACATCCCTGTCTATCGTGGGTGCTCGCTGTGGGCACCCAGCATCTCTATCCATCATAGATGCTCACTGTGGGTGACCTGCATCCCTTCCCAATGTGGGTACCCAGCATCTCTACCTGATGTGTATGCTCACCATGGGCACCCAGCATCCCTGCCTGCTGTAGGCACCCTGTCCATTGTGGGTACTCGCTGTGGGTACCCAGCATCCCTGTCCATCGTGGGTGCCCTGCGTCCGTCCTAGTGTGGGCACTCAGCATCTCTACCTGATGTGGGTGCTCACTATGGGTACCCATCATCTCTGCTTGGTATGGATGCTCACCCAGCATCCCTTCCTGCTGTGGGTACCCAGCATCCCTCTCCATCATAGATTCTCACTGTGGGTGCCCTGCATCCTTTCCTGTGTGGGTGCTCACCATGGGCTCCCAGCATCCCTTCCCAGTGTGGGCACCCAACATCTCTGCCCTGTGTGGGTGCTTACCACGGGCACCCAGCATCCCTGCCCGGTGTGGGCACCCATCATCCCCCCCTCAACGCGGGTGCTTGGTGGGTGCCGGGCAGGAGGAGCCTTCCCACAGCAGCCACTGGAGGTCGGTGTTCACCACGAAGTCCCAGCCTGGCCTCTTCTCTCCAGCCTGACACCAGCCAACCGGGACTGAGCGAGTCCTGCCTGTGGGCACAGCCCCTCCTCAAGGACTGAGCCCCAATCTTGGCTTTGGGGTCCCTCTGGGCACCCCGCGATGCCCAGGTATCCCAAGAACTCATCTCCAGCTCCTTGCTCCAGCTGCATCCCTGCATCCCCAACATGCAGGGATCATGGAATCATGGAACGGATTGGATTGGAAGGGACCTCAATGCCCATCCATTTCCACCCCCTGCCATGAGCAGAGACACCTCCCACTGGATCAGGGGGCTCCAAACCCTATCCAACCTGGTCTTGGACACTTCCAGCCACAGCCCTGGGATCGTCCCCTCGGCACCAACTCACGGTGAACGTTGAGCTTCACGAAGGTCTCCTTGCCCGCTGGGATGGCATCATTGGTGCTGCGGCAGGAGAACACCCGCCCGATGTCCAGGTCAGTTGGGTTGATGGCGAGCAGGCTGGTGGTTGTCTCCCTCTTGCCATCAGGCAACACCTCCTGCCAGGGAGAGGGGATGGTCCTCGTGGGCTCCCAGCACCGCGCCAGGGATGCCGAAGCACAGCATGGGGTGGAGGGGATGGGAGTAGGACCCCCTCTGCCGAGGGACCCCTTGCATGGAGGACCTTCTGCTCATGGACCGCCACTCCTGCCCAGAGATCCCCTATCCAAGGATCCCCCCTGCCCAGAGATCCCCTGCCCAAGGATTCCCCCTGCCCAGAGATATCCCCTGCCCAGGGACCCCTTGCCCAGCTTCCCCCCCTGCATGGAGAACCCCCCTACCCAGGGATCCCTTGCGCAGAGAACCCCCTGCTTGGAGAAGCTCTTGTCTGGGGATGTCCCTGCCTGGGGACCCCTGTGCCAGCAACCTCCCTACCCAAGGTTCCCCCCACTCAAGGAACCTTCTGCTTGGAAAACCTTCTCCCTGGAGACCTTCCTACCTGGGGACTCTCCTACCTCTGGAGACCCCTGTGCCCAAGGACCCTCATACCTAGAGAGCCCTCCACCTGGGGACCCCCCTGCATGGAGAACCGTCCACCTAGGGACCCCCCTGCAGGGAGAATGGGACCCCTGTACCCAGGGACCTCCCTTCCCAAGATTCTCCCCCTACACAAGGACCTTCCTTGCCTGCATGGAGAAATCTCTACCTGGGGACCTCCCTGCATGGAGAATCCTCTACCTGGGGACCCCCCCTGCCAGGGGACCTCCCTGCCTTGGGGACCCCTGTGCCGAGGGACGCTCCTGCCTTGAGAAACCCCTTTGCGGAGATGGCCCCATCCAGGGAGCACCCTTCTCCCCAGCGTGGGATGCCCCTGCCCCACCCAGGGTCCCCATACCGTGGTGGTGACAGCCCCGTCCTGCTGTTGCCCATCCCGGTACCAGACGATGGTGGCCGCCGGCTTGGCGCTGCGTGCCCGGCATGTCAGGTTGTAGGGAGTCCCTGCTCGCAGCAGGATCTCGGGGGCTCCCTCGATGATGGGGTCCTCGGGGGGGACTGCAGAGGGGAGAGGGGACACCAAGGGAGGGGGGAAAAAATAAGAATTAAGAAAAATCAAAGAAATCCACCCAAAAAAACCCTACCCCATTCAGGCAATTTTTCTGCTGCAGCTCTGGCAATTTTTTTCCCCAATTTTTATCTTTCTTACAAAACCCAAAATCAGGGAAATTCAAATTCCTACACTGACAGGTCCTGTAACTCGGCCCCGGTGGGAATTTAGATGAAGGCATTAAAGATAATGGGGGAGCTGGGCTGGGTAGCACAAAAAGGGAGGACAGTGAAGGCAGTGAGAGCTCAAGGGACACTGTGGGGGACCTGGGGTACAGTGGGAGATGTGGGGCCCAATGGGGGATGTGGGGGCCACTGGGAATGTGGGGGACACTGGGAATGTGGAGGATATGGAATATGGTGGGAGATGTGGGGGTGCAGTGGGGGGACACTGGGAATGTGGGGGATATAGGATATGGTGGGAGATGTGGGGTACAGTGGGAGCTGTGGGGTGCAGTGGGGAACATGGGGTGCGGTGGGGCATGTCGGGCGCAGTGGGGGACATGGGGGATGTAGGATATGGTGGGAGATGTGGGGTACAGTGGGGGCCATTGGGAATGTGGGGGATATGTGATATGGTTGGGGGATGTGGGGGTGCAGTGGGGGAAGTGGGAAATGTGGGGTGTGGTGGGGAACATGGGGTGCAGTGGGAAACATGGGTACAGTGGGAGGTGTGGGGTACACTGGGAGGTGTTGGGTGCAGTGGGGGACATGGGGTGCGGTGGGAGATGTGGGGTACAGTGGGGAACATGGGGTGCAGTGGGAGATTTGGGGTGCGGTGGAAGACGTGGGGCATGGTTGGAAATGTGGAGTGCAGTGGGAGATAAAAGGTGCTGTGGGTTATGTGGGGTACAGTGGGAGATGTGGGTGCGGTGGGTGATGTGGGTGCAGTGGGTGATGTGGGAGTGCAGTGGGAGGTGTGGGGTGCAGTGGGGATGCGGGTGCAGTGGGAGATGTGGGGTACACTGGGTGCTGTGGGTGCAGTGGGAGATGTGGGGTATGATGGGGCATGTGGGGCATGACAGGAGATGTGGGGTGCAGAGGGAGGTGTGGGGTGCAATGGGGGACATGGGGTGCGGTGGGTGATGTGTGTGTGGTGGGGATCTGGGGTACGGTGGGGGATGTAGGGTGCGGTGGGTGATGTGGGTGCAGTGGGTGCTGTGGGGTGCGGTGGGAGATGTGGGGGTGCGGTGGGGTCTCTGGGGCACGGCAGGGTATCTGGGGCGTGGCAGGGTCTCCGGGACACGGCAGGGGCTCCTTACTGAGCACGGTGAGCCTGGCACGGCGCGATCGCAGTGCCACCTCGGTCGCCTGGCACTCATAGACGGCGTCATCGGAGAGCTCGGCGTCGCTGATCTCGAGGTTGTTCTGACCCGTGTCCGCAGCGCCCACAATGCGGTAACGCGGCCAGGCTGGGGAGGGGCAGCACCAAGGGAGTGGGGTTCACCCTCATCCTCCAGGGCCGGGGGTGGGGGGTGCCTCAGGGCCCCTTTTGAAGTAAGAGACCTGGGGCATGTGGGATCCCTGGGGCACGTGGGATCCTTGGGTCAGGTGGGATCTCTGGGGCAGGTAGGATCTCTGGGGCAGGTGGGATCCTTCGTGCACGTGGCATCCCTGGTGCATGTGGGATCTCTGGTTCGCACGTGATCCCTGGGGCAGATGGGATCCCAGGTGCTGATGGGATCCCAGGTGCACGTGGGATCCTTGATGCACATGGGATCCTCGGTGCACGTGGGATCTCTGGGTCAAGTGGGATCCCTGGGGCATGTAAGATCCCTGGGGCACATGGGATCCTTGGGGCAGGTGGGATCTCTGTTTCACATGGGATCCTTGGTGCAGGTGAGATCCCTGGGGCAGATGGGATCCCTGGTGCATGCAGGGACCCCAGTGGGTGCAGGGACCCCAATGTGCAGGAACCTTGGATGAGTGCAGGGACCCTGGTGCCCGCAGGGACCCCAATGAATGCAGGGACCTTGATGCATGTAGGGACCCCAATGCACACGGGGAACCCCATGAATGAGGGACCCCAATGCATGCAAGGACCCCCGTGTATGCAGGGACCCCCATGTACACAGGGACCCCCATGTATGCAGGGACCCCAAAGTATGCAGGGACCCCAGTGTATGCAGTGGCCTCAGTGTGCAGGGACCCTGATGCATGCAGGGACCTTGGTGCATGCAGGGACTCCAAAGCATGCAGGGACCTCGATGCACGCAGGGACCCACACACAATGCAGGGACCCCAATGTGTGCAAGGCCCCCCCGTGTATGCAGAGCCCCTGGTGCACACAGGAAGAGGCAGAGCACTGGGCACCCAACCCCAGCTGGTTCTTCACTGCTGGGCCATGGGGCACCGACCCCCCCAGCAGCCGGGGAGGCTGCACAGGGAGCTGGGAAAGAGGTGGTGGTGGGGAAGCAGGCAGCACCCAAGAGCCTCCTGCTGGGTGACAGCCCCTTCCCCACATGGTGAGGTCCCCAGAGCCGCCCCATGGGTACCTTTGAGCCCCTGGCCCATGCCCAGGGCGAGGCCATCTTTGGTCCATTGCACGATGCCGGAGTAATTGAGCACCACGCAGGAGAGGACAATCTTCTGCCCGGCCACCACCGTCTGGTCCTCTGGTTCCTCCACGAACCGTGTCTGTGCCACTGGGGACAGAGGACGGGGATCAGCCAGGGCTCGGGGCGCCCAGCCAGTCGGTGCCAACCGCCGCCCCGTCATTCCAGGGGCTCCACCGCCGCGGGTCGGGGTCCCCCCAGAGCCGCCTGGAGGTTTTGCGGGGGCTGCTGGGGGTCTGGGACCCCCCCTGCCCCGGGGAGTGGCTGGGATGGATCTCGGTGCCCAGGCACACGGCCAGGGGGCATTGATGACGCGAGGGGGAGCGGGGGACGTGCCCGTCACGCGTGTGCCCCCTACGCGTGGGCGCTGCCAGCCCCGGGGCACAGGCTGGGGACTGGGATCAGGGGAAGGAGCCATCAGAGGAGCTGCTCCTTCTCCCTAGGGGGTTTAGTTTTTTCTTCCTCCTCCTTAAAAGCCTTTTCTCTAAAATATTCCAATGATTTCCGCCGGGCCGCGGGAGAGGGGGAGGCAGAAATCCCAAAATCCCTCCTGGGGATGAGCAGGCTGAGGATAATGAAGTTGCTTAAGTCCCCAGCACGGCCTCCGCCCTCAGTGGCTGGGCCTGGGGTGGCACAGAACGGTTTGGCAGGGCATGGCATGACATGACATGGCTTGGCACAGCATAGTTTGACATGGCATGGTACAGAAAGGCATGGCACGGCACGGCTTCGCATGGCATGGCACAGCATGAGATGGCTTGGCACAGCATGGTTTGGCACAGTATGGCATGGCATGGCACAGAAAGGCATCACACAGCATGGCACAGCATAACTTGGCACACCTTGGCACAGCACAGCATGACATGGCTTGGCGCATCATAGTTTGACATGGAATGGCACAGCACAGCTTAGCATGGCATAGCATGGCACAGCATGACATGGCTTGGCCCAGCATGGTTTGGCACAGTATGGCATAGCACGGCATGGCACAGCCTGGTTTGACATGGCATAGCACAGAAAAGCATGGCACAGCATGGCTTGGCATGGCACAATTTAGCACAGCATGGCTAGGTACAGTACAGCACAGCCTGGCACAGCACAGCATGGCATGGCTTGGCTTAGCACTGAATGGAACAGCTTGGTATGGCAAAGCACAAGTTTTGCACATCCCAGGATCCTTAGGATATGGCACTTCAGGATCCCCAGGATGGGTGATAGAACATCGCCAGATCAGGCACCCCAGGATCCCCAGGATGGGACACCCCAGCACCGCTGCCCTCACCCCACAGTGGTGATTTGGGGACAGTCACCGATCCCGGCCCCCCCCCCACCCCAGGGGTGACCCTGCACCCCCCATCTCACACCCGCATCCCTGTGGCTCCCCTGGCAGGGGAAGAAGAGCTGGGATGCAGGCAAGGAGGGAGATAAAGGGAAGGAAAGGGCGGGAGAGGCGAGGGGAGGGTGTGTGTGTGGAGCAGAACTGGGGGGGGGCGAGGGGAAGGGGAGATAAAAAAGCAGAACGGAGATCAAAGAGGAAGGTGCCTGGAGAGAGGTGGGCGAGAGGGAAGATCAGAGCTGGGAAAGGGGGAGTGAGACAGGCGGGGGGAGGCGCAGCGAGTGGCTGCCAGACAGCTCGGGGGGACCCACAGCCCCCTGGTTCCCCACAGCGCCACCTGGCATGGGGCTGGCAGAGGCTGGAGTGGGGACGTTGTGGGGCTGGGGTGGAGCTGGCACTGGGATGCTGTGGGGCTGGGGTGGGGTTGGGGTGGGGCTGGGATGGGATGGGGCTGGGGTAGGGATGGGATAGGGTTGCCATAGGGCTGGTGTGGGGCTGGCACTGGGATGCCGTGGGGCTGGGATGGCAATGGGGTAGGGATGGGATGGGGCTGGCACTGGGATGCTGTGGGGCTGGTGTGGAGATGGGATGGGGCTGGGATGGGGACTCCATGGGGCTGGTGTGAGGCTGGCACTGGGATGCCATAGGGCTGACACAGAGGTGGCATGGGGCTGGGATGGGGCTGATGTGGGGCTGACACTGGGTTGACACTGGGCTGACACTGGGATTCCATGGGGCTGGCAAGGAGCTAGGATGGAACGCCATGGAGCTGCCATGGGGCTGGCACTGGGCATACACTGGGATAACATGGGGATTCCATGGGGCTGGCACTGGGCACACACTGGGATGCCATGGGGCTGGCACTGGGCACACACTGGGGTGCTATGGGGCTGCCGTGGGCCTGGTGTGGGGCTGATATCCCTTTTTTTCTGGCAGAATGAACGCATGGTCACAGCAGGGGCACCCCATGGTACCCACCCAGTCTGGAGGAGATGCGACCACCAGCAGACCCCCCTGTCCACCACCACATGGTTGTCCCCAAACCGCCACTGATGGGACCCTCCGGCCCCCCAGCACTCGACGCAGCATATCCCCAGGGCAGGGACCAGTGGGTGCTGGTGCCACCCCGTGATGGCAGCCAAGGGGATGGGTGCTGGCGGTGGATTGTCAGAGCGTGGGAGCCGTCAGCGAGAGACACATAACAGGCTCCTTCCCTTTCATGGAATGGGTTGGGTTGGAAGGGACCTCAAAGCCCATCCGATTCCACCCCCTGCCATGGGCAGGGACACCTCCCACTGGATCAGGGGTCTCCAAGCCCCATCCAACCTGGCCTTCAACACCTCCCAGGGATGGGGCAGCCACCACTGCTCTGGGCGACCTGGGCCAGGGCCTCCCCACCCTCACAGCAAAACATTTATCCCTCACATCTCATCTCAGTCTCCCCTCTTTCAGCTCAAAACCCATCCCCCTCATCCTATCCCTGCACTCCCCAATCAAGAGCCCCTCCTCAGCTTTCCTGGAGCCCCTTTCAGTCCTGGGAGGCTGCTCTAAGGTCTCCCCAGAGCCTTCTTCTCTCCAAGCTGAACAACCCCAACTCTCCCAGCCTGTCCTAGTACAAGAGGTGCACCAGCACTTCCTCTCCTCCAAGGGCCTTTGCTGGGTGGGGTGGGAGCAGGATGGGGGTGTTGGCCCTCTCCTTCCATGAAGCATCCACCAGTCCAAGGGCTGTTTAGTCTGGGGGAGCGCGATATGGGGCCAGCGGCGCGGGGGAGGCTGCCAAGTGCCTGCCATGGCACAGCGAGCGCTGAAAGGCTTTCCGTGTCATGGGGCCTTGATGTGATGCCGAGGAGATGAGCGGTTTCCCAAAGGCTGGAGGCTTAAAAGGCAAGGGCTGGCCCCCCCTGCCTCTCCACCATGCCCCCCCCTCATTACTGTGCCCCCCGCTTAATGTCACCCTGCCCCCCCCTTGCCTCGCCTTGATGTCAGCTCAGCAAGGTCCATCCTACCTGCTCCTCAGCCTGGGATGGGCTTGGGGGGGGGTCGTGGGATGGTGGGCCTGGGCGTGCATGCACACGTGTGTGGGGGGGTGTGCATGGGAACATGTGCATGTGTGCCTGGGAATGTGCTTCTGTGCCTGGGAATGTGCATGTGTGCATGGGAATGTGCATCTGAGCATGGGAATGCGCATGTGTGCATGGAAACGTGAGTGTGTGCGTAGGAACACGTATGTGTGCATGGGAATGTATCCATGTGCATGGGAACGTGCATGTGTGCATGGGAGCACATGCATGGGAAGGAGATCATGTGCGTGAAAACACAGGCTGTGTGCATGGAAACACATGTGCGTGCCTGGGAATGTGCATGAAAACACAGGCATGTGTGCATGGGAATGCATCCAGGAGCGTGGGAATGTGCATGGCAACATATTTATGTGCATGGAAACACACGTGTGTGCATGGGAATGCACCTGTGTGCATGGGAACAGATGTGCGTGCATGGGAATGCACATGAAAACAGGCATGTGTGCATGGGAATGCACCTGTGTGCATGGAAACGTGAGTGTGTGCACGGGAATGTGCATGTTGTGCATGGGAAGAAAACACAGGTGTGTGTGCATGGGAATGCACCTGTGTGCATGGGAACAGATGTGTGTGCATGGGAATGTGCATGAAAGCACAGACTGTGCATGCATGGGAGTGCATTCGTGTGCATGGAAACACACGTGTGTGCATGGGAATGTGTGTACATGGAAATGCATGCATGTGTGCATGGGAATGTGCATCCTTGTGCATGGGAATGCACATGAAGACACAGGCATGTGTGCATGGGAATGCATCCATGTGGATGGGAATGTGCATGTGTGCATGGGAAAGCACATGTGTGCATGGGAACAGACACGTGTGCATGGGAATGTGCTTTAAAACACAGGCATGTGTGCATGGGAATGCATCTGTAAGCATGGGAACACACGTGTGTGCATGGGAATGTGCATGGGAGTGCATGTGTGTGCATAAAAACACACGTGTGCGTGCATAAAAACACACGTGTGTGTGCATGGAGATTCATCCATGAGCATGGCAACTCACGTATGTGCATGGGGATTAATCTGTGAGCATGTGAAAACGTGTGTTCAAGGGAATGTGCATGGGAGAGCATCCGTGTGCATGAAAACACACACGTGCATGCATGGGGAGGCACCCGTGTCTGTGGGAACGTGCAGGCGTCCCCTGGCCGCCCCACGCGTGGCTCCGGCTGGCCCCTGGTGGCCGGCAGAGGCGCGGGGACGCGGGGAGCGCCGCTCCCGGCCCTGTCTCCCTCTATTTATCAACTGCGGGACTGATTAAGCCCTGGGGCTGGAGCTCCAATCTCCCTCTCTCTCCTCTCGCTATTAAACTCAGGGTTCAAAGCAAAGCTTTTTATTCGCGCTGACAGCTTTCAGATGGAGCTAAATCTCCCCGTACTAGAGGTTTTCTTTTTTTTTTATTATTATTATTTTATCTCTCTCCCTCCTCCCCCATCCTCTTCTCCCTACTTTTAAATTTAAGCCTTTTCCCCCCTTTCCTCTTCCCAAGTTGTTCGCTTCTATTTATGTTGGAAAAAAAAAATATACAGGGAGGGGTAAAAAAAAAAAGACCCAAACCCCAAAACCACCCTCCACTGGTTTTATTCTACGGGAGAGAAAAGAGGATTTGGTTGCCTTGTGGCGCTGCCCGGCAGAGCGGAAAGGGAGAGGAGGGAGCGGTGGGCAGGATGAGGCCCTGGTGGATGCTGAGCATGGAATGTGGCTTTTGTCATTGTCACCACGCTGGGAGAGGAGGGAGGGGAGGGCAGGATGAGGCCCTGGCTGGTTGCTGAGGATGGGGCAGAGCTGCTGTCTCTGTCCCCATAGCTGTCGCCACGCTGGGAGAGATGTGAGAGGAGGGTAGGATGAGGCCCTGGGGGGTGCTCAGCATGGAACGTGGCTTTTGTCCTTGTCACCAGGTTGGGAGAGGAGGGAGAGGGCAGGATGAGGCCCTGACCGATGCTGAGCGTGGGACATTGCTGCTCTCCCTGTCCCCATTGCTGTCACCACGCTGGGAGAGATGGGAGAGGAGGGCAGGATCAGGTCCTGGTTGGTGATGAGCATGGGACATGACTATCCCTGTCCCATCCTGCTCCCTCACTGGGGGCTGTGCTGGTGCTGAGATGCGATTGGTGCTGGCAGGTCCCCGCACTCCCCCCATCCCCACCACCCGGGCCTATTTTAGGGCTATTTTGGGGGATTTCAGTGAAATCCGACGCATTCAGAGGCTGGGACGAGGAGCAGGGAGGGGGTGTTGGGGCTGAGGACCCTCACTGTGCCTGGTCCTGGGGACCTCAGGGACACCATCCTGACCCAAAGAAGCCCCAGGGCCCCCATTGTGACCACATCCTGATCCCAGGGAGCAGAGGGACCCCAAGGAGCACAGGGACAACATCCTGACCCCAGAGACCCCAAGGACCCCATCCTCACTCCAGAGGACCCCATCCTGGCCCCGGGGGTCCCCATCCTGACCCCAGGGCACCCCATCCTGGCCCCAGAGGACTCCCTGGACCCCACCCTGACCTCAAAGACGAGGCACAGCCCTGGGACAAAGAGAGATCTTTGCTCTGGAGATGCCCTCCAACCAGTCTCACTCAGCATCCCCTCGCTCACCACCAGCCGGGGCAGGATGGGACCCAGGCAGCTCCCAGCCAGTAACCAGGGTATTTGCTGGAGAAGATCCCTGGTGCCATCAACAATTTATGGGCCTCCTTGGCCACGCTTCCCCCAACACGACAGCGCTGGCCGAGCCGTGCGCTCCGAAAGCAGCTTGGCAGGAGAAGCCACTTCCGCTCCTTGTTCAGAGTCACTCAATGCCCTCTGCTATTTCCTTCATTTTTTCCACTTGGGTGTTTTAACGCTAACGTGGCTGGATGGTGGAAGGCAAAGATGTGCATGTGGGGAGCTCTGGGATGTTGGGGGTGCTGGGGGTACTGGTGTGGAGATGCTGGAAGTACTGGTGTGGGGGTGCTGTGGGTACCGGTGTGGAGATGCTGAGGGTACCAGCATGAGGATGCTGTGGGTACAACCATGGGGATGCTGTGGGTACCAGCTTGAGGATGCTGTAGGTACTGGTGTGGCAATGCTGGGGGTACTGATGTGCAGATGCTGGAAGTACCATTGTGTGGATGCTGGGGGTACTGGATTTGAGCTGCTGAGGTGAGGCTGGGGGTACCAGTGTGGGGATGCTGTGGGTATCAGCATGGGGATGCTGTGGGTACCACCATGGGGATGCTGGGGGTACCATTATGGGGATGCTGGGGGTACCAACATGGTGATGCTGAGGATACCAGTATGGGGATGCTGTGCGTACTGGATTTGAGATGCTGAGGTGATGCTGGGGATACCGGTGTGGGGATGCTAGGGATATCAGGATGAGGATGCTGAGGGTACCAGTGTGGGGATGCTGAGGGAACTAGGGTTACTGGTGTAGGGATACTGCAGGTACCAGTATGGGGATGCTGGGGGCATTGGTGATACTGGCAGCCAGGGACCCATCCCAGTGCTGGCAGCACTATTTGGGGCTCAAAACTCTGCCCACCCCACCCCTTCCCCCTTTGTTACTAGCGGATAACCCGGCACATCATCATCAAAAAGGCATCGACCCCATTTGACCAAAATCTCAATTCTATAATCCTGCTCTGATTGACATTAATTGAATATTACTGGCCTTTAATTCCTCGTTAATTGAATCCTGCAGCCGCTCCTCCGTGATGTGTGGGAAGCTGACAGCATCCCCGCCATACCAGCATCCTCAGCAGCTAGTTGTCCCCACCCCTGTCCCCATCCCTGTCTCCATCCCTCTGCCCATCCCCATTCCCATCCTGTCCCCATCTCTGCTGTGCCAGCATCCTCAGCAGCTGGTTGTCCCCATCCCCATCCCCATCCCCATCCCCATCCCCATCCCCATCCCCATCCCCATCCCCATCCCCATCCCCATCCCCATCCCCATCCATTCCAGCTGTGCCATCATCCTCAGCAGCTGGTTGTCCCCATCCCTGTCTCCATCCCCGCTGTCACAGCACTCTTGTTGTCCCGTTGTCCCCATCCCGGCTGCCTCCAGACCCCGTGCTCTGGCTCCTCCCCATCCCGGCAGGAACGGAAAGTATTTCACCACCATCGGATGACGCCAGCGCCTGGTTGGCAAGTGCCCAGCACCCGCGCTTGGGAGGCACCAGGACGGGGCCACATCCAGCCTGGCTTCCCTCCCTCAGCTCCCACTTTCACCATCTCAGGGGACATCGCTTCGTCCCTTCCTGCCGCTGCCTTTGACCTTGTTACTTCTGCACAAGCAGTGGCAGAATTGGCCTGTTTTAACCCAAATCCCCTCCGATATGGGGAAAATCAGGGGTGGGGGGCACAGGAGCCCCCACAAACCACCCACAGCTCTGCCCCCCCAAGGCCAGGCTGTGCCTCAGTTTTCCCCAGGGATGTGCATCCCACCCCGTGGCTAGGGACACTTCGTTGTCCCCAGTGTCCCCCCTCGGGGCTGGTGGGGGCTGCTCTGTGCCTCCCGCAGCTCCCGAAGCCGGTGGTGGTGAAGCTCTCTGGGGAAAGGATGCTCCAGTTATTTTCATTTTTTAAAAGGCAAAATTATAAAAACAAATGAGGAGGAGATTGGTTCCCCTCCCCCGGCTCCACAGCCTTCTCCTCCTCACCCGCTGCCGCCACTGCTGGGTCCCCACCGCCTCCCCGCACCCCGGCCGGGGTCACCTTGACTGTGACACCCTGGCACGGCATCCCCTGGAGCACTGAGATGCAGGATGGGTGCCCACGGGGACCAGGGCTCTCCATCTCCTCGGTGCCACCAGGATGGGTGCCCACGGGGACCAGGACTCCACATCTCCTCGGTGCCACCAGGATGGGTGTCCATGGGGACCCGGGCTCTGCATCTCCTTGGTGCCACCAGGATGGGTGCCCATGGGAACCAGGACTCCTCATCTTCCTTGGTGCCACCACAGCACCTAGGGTGACCCCAGGTCTGCCATCCTTCCGTGTCCCCAGCAAACCAAGGTGCCACATCATCCGCTCCCCTCAGCTGCCACCCTGTCTTCTCCGTAACCTCCTGATTTCTCATTTCCCAGCCTGGCCGCCATCGCTGGTGACACCAATCTCACAACAAATTTAGCAGCTCATTTCCCATCCGCTCAAATATTCCACCTCGATTATTCCTTGGGCAGGGTGACGGAAGCTGCTGTGCTGTGCCGGCACCTCCGTGTTGGATCCTATCAGGCTCAGCCTGGCATTGGGGGGGGGGGGGGGGGTGGTGGATGCCCACGGTGGCAGGGACAGTCCCTGCTACCCGGATATCACACCCTGGTTGCCATGGTACCCAGAAGATGCTGGGCATCCTCATGGGGAAACTGAGGCATGGAGAAGGGAGAGATCAAAGAGAAATAGGGGTCCATCAGCTTAAGGATAACCCTGCTGCTGCTGGGGTGACCCCAAGCTCCTCTTCCTAATCCCTCCCTGAAGCTTCACAGAATCATGGAATGGGCTGGGATGGAAGGGACCTCAATGCCCATCCAGTTCCACAGGCAGGGACACCTCCCACTGGATCAGGGGTCTCCAAGCCCCATCCAAGCTGGCCTTGAACACCTCCAGGGATGGGGCAGCCACCTCTGCTCTGGGCAACCTGTGCCAGGGCCTCCCCACCCTCACAGCAAAACATTTCTCCCCAAGATCTCATCTCAATCTCCCCTCTAGCAGCTCAAAACCCTTCCCTCTCATCCTGTCTCTGCACTCCCTGATCCAGAGCCCCTCCTCAGCTTTCCTGGAGCCCCTTTCAGTCCCGGGAGGCTACTCTAAGCTCTCCCCAGAGCTTTTCCTCTCCAGGCTGAACAACTCCAACTCCCTCAGCCTGTCCTCATAGCAGAGGTTCTCCAGCCCTTGGATCATCTCCATGGCCTCCTCTGGACTCGTTCCAACAATTCCATGTCGTTCTTATGCTGAGGATTCCAGAACTGGATGCCAGAACAGAGGGGCAGAATCCCCTCCCTCACCCCGCTGATTTCCACCCATTTCCTGCCTTTTCCACCCAAACAGGGCACTAGGTGGGGGAAAAAGAGCCGAGGCCCCAGGGCTGTCGTTAGAGACGGGAGAAACACCCAACGCAGGGACCATGCAAAACAATTTTCAATTAAAACCTCACTGGGAAGAGACATAAATATCAGGGGAGATGACATGGTGGAATTGGGTTCTATTTTGCCTTCCCGAGGAGCCTTAAATATTCCCCACCTAATAATACTAATATAAAAAAAAAATGAACTCCCGTCTTACGAAACAACATATAAATTCCTCCCATAATTACATTACTTTTCAGTGCTGCAAAGATGCCAATAAACCAGAACCCAGCACGGGGCAGAGGGAGAGAAAATAGAGATGAAAAAAAATGAATTGCTTCAATGCTTTATGGTAAACGAGCTAGGCTGAGGGGGTGAGGTGGAGGCTGGAGGGTTCAGGGAATCGTGGAATGGGTTGAGTTGGAAGGTACCTCAAAGCTCACCCAGTTCCACCCCCTGGCACGGGCAGGGACACCTCCCACTAGATCAGGGGGCTCCAAGCCCCATCCAACCTGGCCTTCAACACCTCCAGGAGAAGCTCCACATGAGCCATCAATGTGCACTCACAGCACCACCCAATCCCCCGTCCTCCCCCCGCCCCTCTGCCGTGTCCTGGACTGCACCCAGAGCAGTGGGACCAGAGGGTGAGGGAGGGGGTTGTGCCCCTCTGCTCTGCTCTGGGAAGACCTCTGGGAGTTTCTCATCCACCAAATCCCAAATGCAACCCCCAGTGTGGAATAATGGAATGGGTTGGGTTGGAAGGGACCTCAAAGCCCATCCAGTCCCAAACCCTGCCATGGGCAGGGACACCTCCCACTGGATCAGGGGGCTCCAAGCCCCATCGAACCTGGCCTTCAACACCTCCAGGGATGAGGCAGCCACCACTGCTCTGGGAAACCTTGGCCAGGGCCTCCCCACCCTCACACCAAAATATTTCTCCCCAAGATCTCATCTCAATCTCCCCTCTTTCAGCTCAAAACCCTTTCCCCTCATCCTATCCCTGCACTCCCTGATCAAGAGACCCTCCCCAGCTTTCCTGGAGCCCCTTTCAGCACTGGGAGGGAACTCTATGTGTCCCTAAGTTCACAGATGAAGACCAAAGGTTGGGTGCAGTCTCGTTGAAGGAGATACCCAAGTGGACCCTGGTTTGTGGGCTCCTGCAGGAATCTCTGCACCCCCAGATCCAGCTCCTGTCCCTCTTGTGCAAGCAGAGGGTCTGAGGGGGGAGTGTCTTTGTCTCCTCTCCCACTTGCCCCGAACAGGGGAGGGACCCCTGGAGTTCCCAAAGTTGGTGGAAAGACTCAACCCCTTTCTCCTGCTGTTAATCCTGGTGAAAGGGGGCAGTGAGGCAGAAAGACAAAGCCCTCGGCCACGATGCAGGGGGCACAGAGGGCTGCGGAGGGGCTTAGGGGGCTGTGAGGCAACGTGGGGGGGCACCGGGATGCTGTGGGGTGATGCAGGGGGCACAGGAGGGCTGGGGGTGGCTTGGAGGTGTGAGTGGCATTGAGGGAGGCACAGGGGGGCTGTGGAGTCACGGGGGGGGGGGGGGGGGGGGGGCTGTAGGGGTTTGTAATGGGCTGTGGGGTGATGCAGGGGGCACATGGGGGCTATGGGGGTCTTTGGGGCATGGGAGGGCTTAGGGGGCTGTGGGGAGCACAGGAGGGCTGTGGGGACACAGGGGGGTTGTGGGGTGATACAAGGGGAAGAGGGGGGCTGTGGAGAACCCCCTGCACCCCGAGCATCCCACTCTATGCAACATCCATAGGGATCCCCCAGCATTTCCCAGCAGGGTCCAGAACCCCCCACGACAGACGCCCCCCCCACCCCCCACCCCAGACCCTGCCCTGAGTCCCCCAAAGTCCTGCGGGACCCTGGGTGTCCAGGAACCCCCTGCACCCCGAGCATCGCCCCCCCTCACTCAACATCCTCAAGGTCCCTCGGCATCTCCCAGAAGGGCCCTGAGCCCCTAAAGTCCTGGGGGCACCCAGGCACCCTCTCCCCCCACCCCAGAAGGTGCTGGCAGAGCTCCCTTCCTCCCCCCTTTGTTATTTTGGAGCCTCTCTCCTCATTATTTCCTCTTCATTTCTGGGGCCGTTGGAATTCTGGAGCAGAGCTGTTTATTGGCTTGAGTTTAATTAATTTGTGTAATATCCCTGTTAGGAACAATGTCTAATTAAGACTTTTGTTTGTGTATGTGTGCGTGGAGGGGGGAGGGGAGGCTCCCCTTCGAGAAAAGGGGAAGGGGGAGATAAAAATCCATAATTATTAATGAAGGGTTGGGGGGGGGGGAACATATTTAAACAGGGCTGGCACTGTTCCACGAGAGCTCTTGTTACAGATGTCTTAATGAGACATCTCTTAATAATGGGATTATCATTGGTTTTGAATCGGGACGAGCAGCTGGGAGAGCGCGAGGCTTTAGAAAGGGGGGTGTCCCGTCCTCCCCCCCTCCCGCGCCCCAACCCACGGAAAGGGATGAGGCAGGAGCTCCCTCAGTGGAGGTCTTGGCTTCCTTAGTGGTGATCTCGTTAGGGATGGGGAATGGGGGGGTGGAGGGAGGGGCGGTGCTTCCCGCTCCATGCAGCAGTTTCCTCGCGGATCCCAAACGAATGGGTGGGATTAGGGGTGTTGGTCCCCACCCCGTACCTCAGTTTCCCCGTGGATGGGTTGGATCTCGACCAGGTGGGTGGGATTAGGGGTGCATATCCCACCCTGTGCCTCAGTTTCCCCATGGACCTCGACTGGATGGGTGGGATTAGGGCTGCATATCCCACCCTGTGCCTCAGTTTCCCCATGGATCTCAATGGGATGGGAGGGATTGGGGATGCTTGTCCTGCCCTGTGCCTCAGTTTCCCCATGGATCCTAACCAGGCAGGTGGGATTAGGGGTGCGTATCCCATTTTGTGCCTTTGTTTCCCCATGGATGGCTTTGATCTCAACTGAACGGGTGGAATTGGGAGTGCTGATCCCACTCTGTGCCTCAGGGATGCCTCTCCATGAGGATTCGGGGATCTTGGGTTGGACCCACCACCCCACTTGGGATATCGGGGGGTGTCCCTTAGGAGTCTGAGCCCAGTGGTCCCTACACCAGGTCGGTCACCCCAAAACGGGACTCCTTGTGCTCAAGTGGGGTTATGAGCATCGTGTGTCCAACCACGGGGCGATCCATCCCAGTGGGGTGACCCTGGATTTGGGGGGACCTTGGATTTGAGGTGAGCCTGGATTTGGGGGGATCCATCCCAGAGGGGTGACCCTGGCTTTGGAAGGACCTTGGATTTGAGGAGACCCTGGATTTGGAGGAACTCATCCCAACAAGATGACCCTGGATTTGGGGGATCCAGCCAGCCAGGTGGCCCTGGATTTTGGGGGATCCATCCCAACGAGGTGACTCTGGATTTGGGAGGATCCTGGATTTGAGGAGACCCTGGATTTGGGGGGACCCATCCCAACAAGGTGACTCTGGATTTGGGGAGACCCATCCCAACAAGGTGACTCTGGATTTGGGGGATCCATCCAGTTGAGTCACACTGGATTTCAGAGGATCCATCTCAACGAGGTGACCCTGGATTTGAGGTGACCCATCCAGCTGGGTGACCCTGGGTTTGGGGTGTCCCTGGATTTGGGGTCCCAGCCCCCTCCGCTCCGGTGCTCAGAACGTGGAGCTCGGGAGGAGCCGGAGGGAGCAGCCCCGGCCCCGCTCCCCCCGCTGCGGTCTCAGCCCAGCGATGATCCCACGAGCCTGGAATTTGAGGAATTTCCTGCCAAGGCTCTCTGGAAGAAGAGGGAGAGAAAGAAAACCCCGAGCTTAACCCTCTGCTCCCCGAAACCAGCAGAGGGCTGGGACCCCAACAAAGAGACCGGGACCCTCAAAAATGGGGCTGAGACCCCGAGGAAGGAGCTGGGACCCCAAGAAAGGAGCTGAGATCCCCCTAAAGGGGCTGAGACCCCCAAAAAAGGAGCTGAGATCACAAGGAAGGGGCTGGGAACCCCCCAAAAAGACGCTAAAACCTCCAAAAAGAGGCTAGGACCTCAGTGAAGGAGCTGGGACCCCAAAAAAAGGGGCTGGGACCTCCAAAAAGGGAGCTGAGACACCCCAAAAGGGGCTGGGACTCCAAAAATAAAAGGGATTGGGACCCCAAGGAAGGGACTGGGACCACAAGGAAGGAGCTGGGTACCCCAAGAAAGGGGCTGAGCCCCCCCAAAAGGGACTGGACCCCTAAAAAGGAGCTGAGACCCCAAAGAACGGACTGGGACCCCAAAAAAAAGAGGCTGGGACCACCCCAAAAAGGCTGGGACCTCAAAAAAGGGAGTGGGACCCCCATAAAGGGGCTGGGACCACAAAAAAGGAGCTGGGATGCCAAAAAAAAGAACTGGGACCTCAAGCAATGGGTTGGGACTCCCAAGAAAGTGGCTGAGACCCCCAAGAAAGGAGCTGGGACCACAAGAAAGAGACTGGGACCCCAGGGAAGGGGATGAGAGCCCAGGGAAGGGGCTGGGGGGCATTTTTGGGGGTGGACGACAACACCACCAAAGGGACATTGGGGGCCCTGACTTGGGGGTCCCCCTCATTGTTGGGGAAAGCAAAGTCCTTTGTGCCTTGATTTCCCCATGTCTGTTCCCCTCAATCTACCAGGCATCCCCCCCCCCCTCCGAGATGCCGCCAGCACCCCACCAGCCTGGCCAGAGGGGGCTCAGCAACCCCCTCCAGCCCTCTCTGGAGGCACAGGATGGGGCTCTGTGGGATGGAACACACTCTCCCCCCCCTTTGAATATTTAAAGACATCGTTTTCCCTCAAATACACCCAAAAAGTTGGGTTTTTTTGAACAAAGTGGAAAGGGAGGGGAGGCGGTAAGGGATGGGGGGCACTGGGGGTCCCCCAAGTCAGGGAGGCTGAGGGTGAGACCCCAGTGATGGGGCTGCAGCCTTCGTCCCCCTCCCTCCTTGGTATCGCTTTGCTGGCCGCCCCTTGGGCCCCCCTGTGCAGCAGCACCCACAGCCCCTTGGACACCCACAGCCCCCTGTGCACCCACAGCCCCCTGCACAGCAGCACCCACAGCCCCCTGTGCACCCATGTGCTCCCTTGCACACCCACAGCCCCTTGTGCACCCACACACCCCCTTGCACGCCCATGTTCTCTTGCACACCCATGTGCTCCCTTGTGTACCCATGTGCTCCCTGCATGCCCATGCTCTCCCTTGCACACCACATGCTCCCTCACACACCCACATGCACAAGCACTCCCTTGCACACCCACACACTCCCTTATGAACCCATGCACTCCCTCACGCACCCATGTGCTTCCCCACCCCTCCCATGTGCATGCGTGCCCCCTTGCACACCCACATGCACACCCACTCCTTAAACACTCAGGCACTCCCTTGCACGCCCACATGCTCCCTCACATACCCACATTCTCCCTGGCACGCTCATGTGCCTCCTTGCACACCCATGTGCCCACTTGCTCCCATACATGCCCACACACTTCCTTGCACACCCACGTGCCCCCTCTTTGCACACCCACGTGCCCTGATGCTCCCTTGCACACCCATGCACTCCTTTGAACACCCACATGCACTGATTGTCCCTTGCACTCCCATGCACTCCCCACACACCCATATGCTCCCTCACACATCCATGTGCCCTGACATTCCCTTGCACACTCATGCACCCCCTAGCACGTCCCCTGTGCTCCCTCACCCACTCACGTGCACACTCCCTCCCTCCCAGACCCTTGCACACTCACTCGCTCCCTTGCACACCTACCCCCCCCCTCCCACCTCCCACCCCCCCCATGCCCACCCTCCCTTGCACCTTCCCCAAGCATACTTCCCCGGGCTCCTTTTCTTCCCCGTTCCTATGGCAACCCCTCCAAGGCTCACAACCGGTCTCTCTCCGATTGGAAATAAAAGTTGTTTTTTCTCCCCTCCTCCTTTACTCCACTCTTTCGCTCCCCCCCCCCCTTATTTTGATTTCCATTTGGATCATAATCCGCCAGTTGCCATGGCAGCGCTGGCAACCCTTTATGTCCCATTCCTTGCAGAAAAAAAGGCCTCTCTCCCCCCCCCCCCCCCTTTTTTTTTTCCCTTCCCAGCTCCTTCCCCAAGTGGGTTTGCTCTTTAAATCCCTCCTTCCCGCCACCCAACCCCAGCATCGCCGGATCCAGCCCTGGCGTCACCGCCTGTGCCACGCCTGATGCCACGCTGACAGGGCTGTGGTGCTGGGTGGGTGGAAAGGAGCTCATTTTCCAGCTCTCAGCCCCAAAAGATGCATCCCAGAAAAGTCCAGGCGGGATCCCAGCCCAGAGTTCCATCACTTTTCCAGATCCCCTTAACTCTGCCCATCACCCGGCCGTGCTCCTTGCTGAGCATCCTCTGCTTTGGGATGGTACCCAGGATCCTCACTGAGTATCTTCCCCTTTGGAATGACACCCAGGGTCTCCTCACTGAGCATCCTCCTCTTTGAGATGGTACTAGAGTGTCCTCACTGAGCATCCTCTGCTTTGGGCTGGTACCCTGGGTCCTCACTGAGCATCCTCTCCTTCGGGCTGGTACCCAAGGGCTCCTCACTGAGCATCCTCTGCTTTGGTATGGTAACCAGAGGGTCCTCAGAGAGCATCCTCTGCTTCAGGCTGGTACCCAAGGTCCTCACTGAGCATCCTCTCCTTTGAGATGGTACCCAGAGGGTCCTTACTGAGCATACTCTGCTTTGGGCTGATACCCAGGGTCTTCAGTGAGCATCCTCAGCTTTGGGATGGTACCCAGGGTCTCCTCACCAAGCATCTGTTGCTTCGGGCTGGTACCCAGAGGGTCCTTACTGAGCATCCCCTGCTTTGGGCTGGTACCCAAGGTCCTCAGTGAGCATCCTCTCCTTTGGGATGGTATCCAGGCTCCTCATTGAGCATCCTCTGCTTTGAGCTGGTACCCAGAGGGTTCCTCATCCCAAGAATCCTCCCTACCCTGTGGGCTGGTACCCAGCGCTCATCCAGAGGGTGACACGGTGGCCACTCTACCAGCAAAGGATGGTCCCCCCCATCCCCCTCATCCCCTCCTTCCCGCTTCCCTCCCTCCTGGCTGGGAGCAGGAGGTTATGAAAATGAGCTGTGTGCCCAGGAGACTGTAATTATCTGCTAAGTGTGAAAGCTAGAGTGATTAATAAGAGATAATAAAAAGAAAAGGAGGGTAGAGAGGGAATAACGGATGCTTTGATGATAAAACCTGAGGTAAGGCAAGCAATTAGGGGAATCTTTATGGAGAGTTAGCAATAATCCCCACGTTGCCCATGCGGTGGGGGGGACCCAGGGATGGTGGTGGAGCAGCGAGGTGAGGTGGGCACCCTGTGCCACGCTTCGGTGACCAAAGCTGGCTCCAGCATTCCTAGGGATGTCCTTGCTGGGACAGCAGTAAATCCAAGGTAGGATCTAGGCCAGGCATAAAGCAGGCTTGGGGTTAAATCAATCCTCAATTAAAGGATGGGAATTAAACCAGAGGGTTGGAGAACTGTGCCATGAGGAGAGGCTGGGAGACTTGGGTTTGTTCAGCCTGGAGAAGAGAAGGCTCTGGGGAGACCTTAGAGCAGCCTCCCAGGACTGGAAGTGGCTCCAGGAAAGCTGAGGAGTGGCTCTTGATCAGGGAGTGTAGGATCAGGACAAGGGGGAAGGGTTTTGAGCTGAAAGAGGGGAGATTGAGATGAGATCTTGGGGAGAAATGTTTTGCTGTGAGGGTGGGGAGGCCCTGGCCCAGGTTGCCCAGTGCAGTGGTGGCTGCCCCATCCCTGGAGGTGTTGAAGGCCAGATTAGATGGGGCTTGGAGCCCCCTGATCCAGTGGGAGGTGTCCCTGCCCATGGGACCGGACGGGCTTTGAGGTCCCTTCCAACCCAACCCAACCCATTCCATGATTCTAATAAACACTGCCCTGGTCGGGGGAAGGGGTGGGCAGAGAGGTGCCCAACGACCCTGGTGTCATCTCCAGATGGCTGGGTTGCCAGAGGTCCTTGAAGACAGACAGAGAGACAGACGGAGGGATGGCTCCGTGTCCCACAGGAGACAGGAGGAGCTGCTGGGATCTCTGTGGCTGCCTCCTCGCCAGCCTCCAGTGGGTGATTCAGCCCTGGCAGCCCGGGCAGGTCCCAACACGGGGTGGTGGCTCCCATCCCACCAACCCCAAATGCTGCCTTGGTTCCAGCTCCATGCAGGCCGGATCCGGAACCTTCCTGCACCCCTCTGCTCCCTGAGCATTCCCAGGGTGGGGAAGGGGCTTCATCCCCTTCCTGCACCCACCCTGGAGATGGAAAAAGCATCGGCAGAACCCCACCAGTGCCTATGGGCCACGATCCCAGTTGCCAAACTGGTTTCTAGAAGGGTTGCTAT